>JAQFVV010012406.1:3772390-3789890 GCA_028023455.1 Epiperipatus broadwayi | reverse complement strand
TATAGATGGCAGGAGTTACCAGTAAAATACAAAGCTTTATAATTCAAATGTTAAATGAGAGGACTCAATTTTTCAAAATGGTGATCTTATTTTATATTTTATTTGTCAAGCAGAAATAACCATAGAGATCTCTTTTTTTCTATTGTATTTTTTATCATTTAATAACTGTTTTTATTTAATAAATATAAAATATATTATTTTTATAATTATATGATGCTATTAAAAGGATCTAAATAAAGAAAAAAAATGTTATTTTTGCTAATATAAAACATAAGTCATTTTTTATTTTATTTCCTTCAATAAATTTTGGACTTTTCCAATATTGTCATTCTTTTAATTATATTAAAAATTAATTCTATTAATAAATTTTTTAAAAAAGTTTTATTTGGACAAAAATATTATTCAAACTGAAGGCCACATATATACAATTTAAATTTTGCAAACTTCACACCATTTTAATTACAAAGTTTGCACATGTTAAATCAGAAATAATTTTTGTCTTAACAATAATAGAAAATGTAATCATGAGATGGTTAAATGCATGCATATCTATAAAATAAATGGAATCACACACCCACACATTAAATGAGCATTTATTGTTTTATAATATTTATAATAATAATGAACAGATTGCATAAGTTAAAAAAATGATAAATATTCCTGAGCCATATTAATTTTATATAAAAGAAAAATTAATAAATAAATTGTATTTATTTTTAAATTATATTAATAATTTGTCCTCACATGATGAGTGCTGAATGAAGAATGCCAGATAAAAAATTGTTTTTGCAGTCACCTTTAAACAAAATAAACTTATTGTCTTACTAACCTACTAATAAAAAAATACAATTACTATTTAACATTTTCAAATTATGATTTACTGACGGATAACCAGGAAAGAGAAAAGATTTTTTTTTTCTTGTTAATACTCTTGAAAAGATTGGATGGATTGAATAAACAATTAAATATTGTATCTTTGTTTACTTTATGTTAATGCACTATTTAAATATTTTGTATTACAAATTAAATGAATAATCATTTTGTGATCCAGAAGAAATCTAATTGAGACATCATTTAGATTCCAAAAGGTCTGAGTAAAGAAAATTTTGGACTTTAATTTGTTTGCTCAGAAAGTCACTGTAGATTTGATTTAAAACAATTTTCTTAATAACTTCAGGTTTTAATAATATTAAAAAAAATGTTATATGTTGCAGAAAATTGTTATTACCTATAAAACACTGACAAAAAAAATTTCAGCAATAAAAGATCATTGCTTTCATGTTTATTCATAATTTCTAAATTATAACAGCTAAGTTTTCAAATTATATTTTTATTCAAAATTTCATTGCGTTCTTCATAAAATTCTGATTATTACTTGCCTAAAATAATTTATTGCTTCAATTAAATCATAAATTAAAGATGTAAAATTATTTCATTTTTACTTGTACTAAGTTCTCGATTAAAAAAAAATTTTTTTAAATATTAATCAAACAATAATTATTTTAAATTAAGTATTATGAAAAGTATTTTTAATAAATTCTAATTATCAAAATAAACTTCAATCATCATTCCATTATTAAAAAATAAGGGGAGGGGGGACAACAATATCATTAGAGGTGGTTTGAAACCAAACTTTCAAGGTCCTTTCAGTCATTCTAATTATATCTAGCTTAATTATATTGGCTATACTTGTATTTAAATAAAATACTATAATTACAATAAAAAAGTGAAAAGGCAAATGACTTGAAATTCCAACTAGAATCATCAACACAGCGTACATGTATATATGCATGTTATAAAAGTATGTATACTTATATAAGTATCTCTAACCATTTTAATGAGCACCTAAATAATTTTGCAGTTTATCATGTATGAAGCACTTAAAAATATAAACCTATTCATGGAACAAACAAATCCAAATATGCTACTATGGTAAGTCACAAGCTACTCAAAAAATCATTTAAATAAACTTTAATTTTAATACTATGCACCTTGAGTGCTTAATTTTACCACGAGAGGGATGTCTACAAATCTTAACACAAGATTACGACTTCATAAAAATAAGAGCAGCCATCTTATCTTCAACCTACTTTCTAATTATACAGGCAAATCTAAAGCATTTTGATTTGACAGTGTGAAGCTAGTAAGTTCTTCACTAATTAAGTCTGTTATCTCATTTAAAAATCATCATTCATGAAATCTTTCGATTTACAGTGAATTAATGTTTACAACTTTAAATTGATTTGAAATATTTCTAATTATAAGATTCAAATATTAACTCACTGTGAATTGAAAGATTTCATGAATGTTGATTTCTAAATGAGGTAGCAGACTTAATTAGTGAAGAACTTACTAGTTTCACACTCTCAAATCAAAATGATTTAGATTTACCTATATAATTAGAAAGTAGGTTGAAGATAAGATGGCTGCTCTTATCTTTATAAAGTCATAATCTTGTGTTAAGATTTGTACAGGCCCCTCTCATTGTAAAATTAATCATTCATGACACATAGGATTATGGTTAAAACCTTGTATGTATTTATATGCTGACCATGTGCTTAATAAGAATTAATGTTTGAATGAACTTTAAAAATAATGATCATCCTTTGTTATATAAGCTATAAAATTATTTATGAGCTCGTTAAAAATCATTGGAATTTAACCTAAATTAATATTTGAAACTGTAAACCAGATTGATTAATATAAAACAAAAATTGCCATGAGTAAAATCAAAAGTCAGATATAAGTGATCATCATTTATCTGACAAAATAGATTAGCATTGATGTAACAAAGGTGAGCACTGTTTGTAAGTTCATTTAAATGATTCATTGGGAATCTAGCTTGTGAAATATATTAGTAATCTATTTGGACTTGTTTGTCCATGAATAAGTTTATATATATATATATATATATGTATATATATATATATATATATATATATATATATATATATATATATGGAGTATATATTTGATTATATATATATATATATATAATCAAAATTACTCCAAATTCCCAACTCAACCAGACTAGCCAAGAAAAGAAATTCTAAAACATTACTAATGGTTTCACTAATACAAGCAGACTTCTCAGGTGTAAAGAACTACAAAATAGCAACATATTTAAACTAAACATTACTCACTATTCCACTTACTTCTCATTACAATTAATCTATTCTTAAGATGTCTAACCTCAGCAGGATTAACAATGAATTTTTCTTTCCTTTTTAAACTTCTATTTAAAACCAATTGAATGTCAACTTTTTTCTCATCACTCAAATTACTAGATTCAATAGACAAAATTGTATTAAAAACTATATTTTTTGAATAAAAAGGAAATGTCCACTAATAAAAATATTGTAATAAATTGTAACTATATTGCAAATAATTGTAAATAACAAAATAATTTTCAATATAAACTTTAATCATTAGTAGTACTTTTAACTATATTCATGATCATTTTCAAAAATGATTAAAATTGAAAGTACTACTAGTGATTAAAGTTTATATTGGAATTTATTTTATTTACCATTATTTGGAATATAATTACAATATATATTTTAACAGGCAATCCCGATATTAATTTTATTGTTTATATAAATGTCTATCAAAAAATTGAATCTGTTGACCACGTAGGGTAGTAAAGGCAAAACTATGGCTGTATAGTCACCATAACACCTGCAGATAGAATTAGACTACTATCCACTGTATTGGGTTCAAATACAAATCTCTTTCTTAAATATATCTTAAGAAATAAAATCTATGTATCCTATATCAGGATATACATTTAAAAAAATATTTAAAAAATCTACCTAGTTGGCCATTCTTTCAATTAAAAAAGACAAACAACAATTTCTTCGGAAAAAATATATTTATGAGCATCTATTAATAAACTGACCCCAAGTGCCAATCTCACTAGTACCATAAGAATTATACTTTTCCCTTTTAAGAGATCTTAAAATTATCACTAATTAGGTGCCTGGCCCTTTCAGCTAGCTCAAATTCCAGGGCTGGGAGGTAACAATACCCATCAGGCTGAATGGAGGTAATGGCTAAATTTGCATAGTTGAAACAAGCTTTTCCTGCTTTATATACTTCTCAACTTAAGACAGGTATATTTAACTTACTTATTAGTAATTGTTTCTTTTCTATACCCTTTAAATTAGATCGCATATCATTTAAAATTAGCTACTGTTGATTCCCTCTTTCTACCATTTATTCTATATGCAATCTATTTTTTATCAACTCTCTGTTTTATAATTTAAAATTACATATAATACAATTGCCTATTCTGAAAAGCATACTTCATTCATTCTGATATTCTGCCAGGTAGGAAACCAGGTCAATATAAGTGATAAATATGTTCATTAATGAAAGACAATTTGTTTTAATGTAAGTGTACAATTTTATTACTATGGCTAATTAAATATTGAGAAAGAAAAACATATATAATTTATATATCAATAATAACATAAAAGACAAAAAAAAACAGAATTAATAAATTATAAAAGAACATATAATTAAACACGTGTGTAGGAACGCATTTATATGTTTTAAATTAAAATATATAATTTTATATAATGGCTGCACCTTTGGAGAGTAACGATATGCAATTTTCAGTTCTTTTAAGATAATAAAACTAGTTATAGTTACCTTGAAGTACCCGGGATTTTTAATATGGATAAGTTGATTTCCACGTAAGCTTGATTTGGATGATCCAACTGAAATTTATGTATTCTTTTACTGTCGAAGGATAAAACAAAATTTTTCTGCTAATAGCAAAAGTTTTGCATGGACATCCATTTTGTGGTATTACCTGGATCTAAGAAATAATGATGGCTTACTGGGGGTATTCTTATTGTACACAATTTGATATTTTCTTCCTTCCTGGATTGTTTTAGCGGCGTATCAATGAAGTTCCTATGGTTCTTAGAGGGGCAAGCATTTACCAGCACCAGCTATATATTCAGAGCTTAGAATGGTGGCCTTACATGTATTGTTCTACCCCTACATTCTGATTGTAGCAATGGTCTGAGTTATTATATCTAAATCCACTTTCTTCTTCTGATGGTTGATTGAAGGATTTGTTTTAATGTTTCATTTTATAATACGAGCATAGCCGTATCAGTCAATTTAGCAACAAGAAAATATTAATATTTCATTTCAGTTCGAAAAACCACTCTTGCTTGTTCTGATTTTTCTTTTTAACTAATTAATTTCTCCAATTCCTTTTGTTTCCCAAAATAGTTTATCAGTATGCCAATCTCTATTTCTTAGGCATGCTTTTAACATTTTTCTTTTTCTGCCATACATTTACTTAAGATTCCTTGGAAATTTTGAGTGGCTAAGTAATCGAACAAAAGACACAAAATTGCCTCCAGGTATACATATAAAAGTTCTTTCATTACTCTCATTAAAATGTGATATACAATAAAACAACAGAAAAGTATACATTTGAAATAAATTAATAATACAAGAAGAAAATTTATATATTTGCATATAACTGCATTCCCACAATTTATTAACATATTTTTATGAATGTGTTTTAAAACAAATAACTATAAACATCTTTCTCTTTTTCTCTCTTTTTTTTAAATAAAAAAATCTTTCAAACTTTCTCTCTTCGATATACATATCTACTTCTTTATATTTTATACTCACAGCTGAATCCAATTTATTAGACTCACGCTGATCTGGGCAGTTAGAGAATATTGTGTAACTCCCTTGTAACAGGGTTTGAACCTGGATACTGTTACAATATATATATATAAATGTTTTGGACAGAACAAAATAGTTAAATTTCTATTAAACGGTTTTAGTCACCGAGCATTTTTTCAACCACCAAGATCAGCCTCATCGTGCTCATAATTTGCGAGATATAGGGTTTAAATAAGATCAAAATTAAGTAAACAGCTAATTTACATATTCCATCTGTTAGACAATGTAATTCTGGAATCTTTTTTATTATTGCATGAGGGTTATTTGAAATAAACCACACCTTTTTAATTTTGCTCTGGCAGTCATCAAGTTTAAAGCACAATATCCACATTTACAGGGTGAAAGATGGGGCCATATTCCAGTTTATGCTTCAGCAACACTGATCTGTAGTCAATGATACTTTAGGTATAGTTGTATAAATATATGTGTTGTGCAATTCTGGTAGCAATATTTGCTAGGATTGTGGATATCATGCACACTGAACATAATGATCGCAAGTGCAAAATTAATGAGTTGTAGTTTATTTCCAATAATCTTTATACTCTAGTAATAAAAGAGATTTCAGTGCTGCATTGTCTAACAGATGGAATATGTAAATTAGCTATTTATATAATTTTTACTTTATTGAAGTACTATATTTCCTTCAGCAAATTATGAGTGCTATAAGTCTGACCTTGGCACTCAAAAGCATGCTCAGCGAGTAAAACTGTTTAATAAAAATTTAGCTTTTATGTTCTAAGAATTCAAAACATTTAAATATACATTACAAATGATACAAACAAATGATAATCCTTTAAGTATATATATATATTAATTTTAATATTTATTCTAATATTCTCATGGATAAATAATGAATTCATAATATTTTTTCCAGGAGCTTCAGTGTAATAAAAATATAATAGCTAAATAGCTAATAAACAGTGAAGATTGCCAATTCCTCAACAAGCTTTGTGATAAATGCTTAGCAAGAGCCAGCACTCAAAGTATCTCTGTCAGGAACCCCCCCCCCAAACCCCTGACCATGGTTTCGTGCTTTGGCACTCCTTAGAGAGGTGCCAGGGTAGGTTCAGACACTAGATCTAAAAATACCAACCCAAAGCCAAGCACTTATCTAAAAGTTATATATTGAGTGGAAAATCTGAAATTTTCAGATATCTACATGTCTTTAAACCCAGCTATCCAACTCAAATAGTTATATGGGGCTATATGAGTTGGATAGCTGGGTTTGAAGACAAGTAGATGTCTGAAAATTTCAGATTTTCCACTCAATAGATAACTTTTAGATAAGTGCTTGGCTTTGGGTTGGTATTTTTAGATCTAGTGTCTGAACCTATCCTGGCACCTCTTTGAGGAGTGCCAAAGCCCAAAACCATGATCAGTGGTTTGGGGGGTGCCTGACAGATATACTTTGAGTGCTGGCTCTGGCTAAGCATTTATCACAAAGCTTGTTGAGGAATTGGCAATCCTCACTGTTTATAACTTACAAGCTTAAGAGATAGGGTCATGTGATCTACGACTCTTATTTTGACTGCTAATGTTTCAGTACAATAACAAGTACTTTCTCAGAGCTTATTTTTCAAACCATAAAATCATTATTTTGTTGTTGCTGTTATTTTATTCTCACTCTCAAATTTTATTGATTGAGAAGTTTAAAAAAATATTTTATCCTCCAATAGCTTTTTCCAAATATTGTTAATTTTCTTTAATTCATACTCTTGGGCTTTTTAAAAATCTCTATAGTTTCCCTTAGCAATCACTCATCATATATATATATATATATATATATATATATATATATTGTAATGGGCCGGTTGATATTATATTTGTGATCATGCCCAGCATGTTGGACATTGTTGGACACCAGATGTAATGGGCTGGTTAATATCACAAGAGAGAGGGGAGCTCATCTTACTATGGTCAGATCCAGAGTCCTCTGGTAGGATGATATTGATGACATGATGAAATACCTAATCCATGATTGTGTCTACCTTCAATGGGATAGACTATGTTTACTCATTAAATCTAGATACAATTTGGGCTAGTTCATCACATCTCACTCCCTTTTTGGCTCCGTTATGCCTTGATATTCAAACTCAGGGAGAATTTGCCTTTGACTCTCTTTAGGGATAACCTATATAAGTTTACTGCTGCAGCTCTATATAGGTTACAATTGGCTTAAATATTCACCCAAGCATCTTTCATGACTAAGAGTGAGGTATATGTCTGTATATGTTCCAGACTACAGGTTGATTGGTAAATGCAAGATGATTTTAATAAACTAGGGACCAGTTTGATGAGAATGAATTCTTTAACATTTATTGAATAACAAAACAAAATAAAAATTAAAATACTTTAACAACATGAAATGGTATAATCATCTGTGTCAAGAATGGATCTCTACCATATTAATAATTGAATATATTTACAATTCCAAACTCTGACCAATGGTAGAAATATATGACATAACACTAATTATTTACAAAGCATAAAGAAAATATATAAAAAATAAGAAATTTAAAATGACCACAAAGCTAACTAGCTAAATTAAGTCTTCCATTATTATATTTGCAGTTGCGTCATCATTCAGTTCAGATTATTAGCATTTGATCTTTTTAAAACCTCTCCTTTATCTTTGTATAAATCCCTACTATTGATAGAAAAGAGCATCTACACTAGAAGATTAGTCAAAACACTGAAAAAAACATAATAAAATTATTAATTAACTTCAAATAAATAACATTAACTTTTTCCTGTAATAAATGTGTGCATTTAATATGGAATAATGTTAAAGATCTTACCTTTATCCCATATTGTAATGATCAATGTAAAGTCACCTACAGAGGGAAAGTTGATCTAAAACTTTATTAATTTAAAAATTAAGATAAACTTAATCATCCCCTATTCTTATCTACTTTCACTTATAATAGACTTTTCCAAAATATAAACTACAAATGTTCATGCTCCCAAGTATGGAAAAAAAAGATAAACAAATATATATACATATATGATAAAAATGCATAACAAGATCAAAACTTCATTAAATCATCTTGATTAATGTTTATGAGTTTGGCAACAATGTACTTCATAAGTACAGTCTATTCTTCCTGGATCATTCTCCTCAGGTAAAATATTGATCATTCATTCACCTCTCTATATAACACACTTGAAATAATATTGTGTCAAACCCCACTGTCAGTCTTTCTCTCAATCTATATGTAGGCATCTCATGTCAGACAATGAGTACTTCAGGCATTATAAGAGTAGACTAATGAAGTCATCACACTCACAGGTTGGAATAATGGTGGTCAGCCCTATGGCACTAGTATTTTAGCCAAAATACATTGCACAGTGATTTATAATATAATAAAATTTTATCTAATTGCAGTTTGGCATTTAATGGTTTTTATATGCAAGAAGAAATTGCTTCATTATTCTGTTTATCTGCTGGTGATGTTTTGTTCCCTTTCTGTTTGTGCTTGAATAGTATTGCTGTTGTTTTTTTCAATATCAGTTTAAAAACAAATTCCTTATTTTGTTAAGCTGCATAAATATTGGTCCTCTCTCACTTCAACCATCAATTTTAATTTCTTATAGTCTTCTGTTAATGAATTTATATGGAAAAACCAATATTTTTGAATGTGGCATCTATTTTCTTTAGAATTTGAAAATTCGTTCTCCCGATGTTGACTTTCTATTGTGGATACATTAAAAGACTTTTTTTCTTTTTAGAAGACCAAGAATATAAACTGAATTTGCTTTTATACTGAGCATAGTTTCTGGTACTTCATATACTAAATTTTTCATTTCCTTCTACACTGCTGCAGTTACTTATTATTACATATCTTACTTTGGTAATAATTAATTTAAAGAATTAAGTAATGGAATTCTAATTTCACTTTCCACACTTGGTTGCCTAATAATTAGCTTGACATTGGGTCATCACTCTGCTTACTTAGTCTCTATCCACACTATTATACTATTTAATTTGTGATGCACAATACAATGATTATTAGTTTATTATTAGTATACATATATATTTAAGTGATTTTTTTTTAAGTGTTTAATTCTGTTTTTCCTCAATAAATGGGATTTTAATTTTTTTGTTATATAAGGAAAAATTAATTTATTGTGTCATTTGTTATTATAAATATTTAATAAAGTAAATATTTATTGTGTGTGTATATATATATAGCTATGCTAAAAAAAAAATAGTGTGTATTCAATAACTTGTTGGTTAAGCATAACTTTTGAATGGACTCAATTTGGTGATATGGATTAAGATAGGCTGGTTTGGTAGGACTGTAAGCTACCCTTACATATATATATACAAATCATCTACCATGTTAAACTTTTGCAGTAATACTGTGAGAAACAAAGATTAAATTAAAAGCATAGTTAAAAGAATCAATCTTTTATCTATATACTGCAAAATTATTTTGTGTAATAGGATCTAGATCTATTTACACAAAAAGTACAAGAGAAAATCAGTACAAATAATAAATTAATATAATTTCATTTTACATATCAAAGCAAAATTAATACAATAATCATTTTTAAACTTTGAAAAAATCTTTAACATGTTAATTTAATAGCAATTATGATCTATTCTGATTTACTTTCTTGCACAAATATGTGTAGATTCCAATATAACTTTTCAGTAATAAGAGGTCAATCTTTGTATCTGAGCTTTAACTTAGACTTTGGTTTTCACAGGAAGTACTTTTGAAATTTTTTCATATAGTAGATGACGTGTATTTAGCTTTAGATTTTTAACAAGCATTAATAACTGTTTTTTTTTTATTATACAGGCACATTGAAGAGTTTTTCAAAGTTTGAAAATAATTATTATATTAATCTTGCTTAGAGATGTAAATTGAAATTATGTTAATGTAGCATGAAAAACAAGATGCATTATAGATTTGAGTTTTGAATTATTTTGATTTTAGACTTTTGATAAATCAATTTTATTAAGAACAATGTCTTTATACTGGATAACTATAGCCAACATTCAAAAGACAAAAACAGTTTATAAATTTAGAATCTGCAAGAATATCTCGCTTCAAGAGGCAATCAATGATATATATATATTGTACTATCCTGATTTACATTCAAAATAAGCATTGTCATATTTAAATAAGAATTTATTATCTTCATTTTGTGTGTTATTAACTCTTTAAGATTATCAAGTGATGTTTATTCTAATTTTGGAGTTATTATAATTACATCCAAATACAAAGTAATATTCATGATTTATTTTTCTTTTATTTTTAAGTAATATGATAAATAATTTACTATGTTTGTTTTTTTTTTCATATGTCAAAGCATCAGCCGGGACGCGAACCCAGAACCGTCTGCAACCAACTTTGAACATATATTTTGATAGGTTTTTGCATTAACATTTTTATTTTATTGCATATTTTAATGGGTTTAGATAAATAAATAACAAGTTATATTTTCATATGTGTGTGAAAATATATATGGATGCATGTTTAGATTATTGTGTAAATTTAAAATCATTTTTTATAATAAAGTATTATTGAAGATATATAAAAATGTAATAATTTTTTGTTAAACAAATGTATTTTTTTATTAAAGAAGAAATTGTAAAATCGTTTCTTATTATTTTCATTTTAGAATATTTTTATTTTAAAATTTTAAAAAAAACATTTTGTTAGGAATGCTGGTTTTTATTTGTTAAGCTCTAATTAAGTAGAACATATCACTCAATAAAAAGGAATGGGTTAAATTTTGAGCTCAACATTAGCTATTCTTTTTATGTCAATGACCTAAATAATATGTTAATAAACAAATGATATAAATTATCCATGATTTAACTTATGGGTATATACATACTGCATTCAGCAATAAATAATTTTTTAAAATGTTTTTTTTTTTAATGTTTAATGTAAATCACACAATGGAAAACTAAAAAGGAAATATCTGAAAAATATAAATTTAATTTAAGAGTGTTCTGGAAAAAAAAATGCTTATAAAGTTTTAGTATATGGATTAAAATACATATATATGTCTTTATTTGTGTGCTAAAAAATAAATAATCTGCCAAGAATTATAACCAATGGATAATAATTTTGATTTCTATTAAAACATCCATTTGATCAATTTTTTTAAGAAGAATAAAACAATTCTTGCTACTCAACATCAACTAAAGTGTGAATATTGCTATAACTTACTATGGATTATTAATTTTAATAAGCTTTGAATATTTTTAAAAAGAAACAAATTCTTGAAATTATTGTATTGTTGGAAAATATAAGTTGTTTGTAAAATAACAATTATAATAAATTGATTATCTTATTTATGATATATATGATATGTAAGCAAACTAAAATAGATTAGCACTTTTTTATATATTTATTATATCTATTGTTTATTAAAGATAAATAAATAAATATTTTCATTGTAATCAAAATGTGCAATGTTTTAGTATCACCTTACAGTTAAAACAAGTAAAACATTTTATAGTAAGCTATTTCAAAACTCTTAAAGTATATTAATCAATATCTTGTTTATTTTGTAAATAAAATTGTTTTGTTTACTAAACCTGAATTAGTAGTTTATTTGAATTGATAGATATATGATATGAATCTCTATGCAATCACAAACATGTAAAAATTTAATTAGCAAAATGATAAAAAATGTATTAGTTTATTAGAATTCAGTAATTATTAAAGGTGAGTCTAATGTTTTCATAGACATCCCTTGGTATTATTCGAATACAAGAGCTAGTCAATAAATTATTGATATTAACTTTATATATAAATATATAATCATCAAGTTTAAATATCTATTATAAGTTTTCAAATAAATTATTTTTATTTTGTGTAGTACAATTTTGGCATTCAGTCAGCGTTATATTTATTTTATAAATAAATATTATTAATAAATTTTAACTTTATTCAATATAGATTTTAGTTTACTTTATTAATAGAGCTTAAAAAAATTATTGCTTAAATTTATTTTGTTACAGATTTTGGCTTGTTCTATTTGTGTAGCTCTATTAATTTCAATTGGCCCATGTATATTGTTACAGAATTCGTGTACCCAAAAGACTTGGGGCATCAATCTCTAAGTAGACTTGTACAATTAATACTGATACAGATTTTGACACCTCAATTTGTAGAGCATAACAAGCCTCTCTCATTTGTTAAATTTACACTGTTACAATATATATCATGCAATTGTATAGATAAATGAAGTGTCATCTAATCATGGTGGAAGACAATGTTTATTAGCAAAAGAGTGCACCACACTCTTTTACTTTTTCCTCTTTTCATATACATAGATGAATGCTTAAAACACTTAGGCTAGAAGAAATGAGTTTTTAAATTAGTCAAGAAATTAATTCCTAAATATTGTAAACTGGTTGATATTTTTAATTGTCAAGTCTTCTGACATTAAGTCTTTTTATATTTTTTAAATTTATTATTTTAATAAAAAAAATTGATGATTATTAGTAAAATGAATAATGCTACTGAAAGAAAAAAAACATGAAACTGAAAAAATATATCAAATCAGAAATTATCTGCATTTTTAATATGATTGTAGAAATTTCTAGTAAATTAATATTATTTATGTTCTGTTTAGAATTTGATAAGAGTTTAAAAGAGTTCTGAAGAAGATTATTGGTGCAGTCAAAATTGCAAATAGTGGGTTATAAAAACCATTATAAAAATAATAAAAAAACATAAATGATATTAATATTATATGGATTTGGCAATGAAATAAGAAAGATAAAGTTATAATATTTCATAAATTTTTAGTAGAGGCACATTTAGTTCAGCTGAGGAATATTTGGGATTCAAATATAAGTTTGAGCAGCTTTATTTTGCATGCATAATGATGTATAATAGATTTTATCACTTGTCTAGTCTTCATTTTAATGATAATGAAAAAATGATTAATATCAAAAGTAAAGATTAACAAAATGTATAAAGTTATTTCTATAATAAATAAGTGTTAAACAAAATGTTTGGAATATGATTGTTATCTTCTAGTTACACTCTATTCAATTGTTTAAATAGTAAATATTGTTATAGCAAATGACATGTATTCCCATTTAACATTTGACAATATGTATAATAAGAAAGTGTTTCTCATTATGTCTTTGGATGCACCTAATGGGTTAATGCTGGATAGCTTCCCTGGTTGGCTGGCTTAAGAAGCATATTCCAATCTTGGGCAATACTTTCGATAGGAAAGTAACATATTGGCATGCCAATAACCTTGTACATAATTCTTTCCACCCAGAGTTGACCCTCTTGGGTGTAACAAATAAAGTAATAATAAGAAAATTTAAACTATGAACCTTAGAGCCCAAATACCTAGACTTTGTTTTGAAAGACAACCTGGAAGCTTTGCCAACCAATTTTTTTCTGTCATTTAAAAGAGGGATTACCCAAATTAATCCCACATGTCAACTTTTTCTGAGGGAAGAAGAAACCACTCTTCATGTTCTGTTCCATTGTCAAGTGCTCAATATATATAGAATTGTAGTACTACCCAATACAAAACAATCAAAACCTTCCCTTCTCTCATTATTGGATTGTATTAAAAGTGGATATTTTCCCTCTATCAGTATGTCAATATTCCTGTTGTATATTTTATGATCTATCAGATGTAAGATCATGTTTAAGCCAATGATAAAGAACACTGTGATCTTATTCCACAATATGCTCAAAAGGTGTAAGTTTAGAGATAGAACACTGGCATCACCAGATATTTATGCAGCAATGTGGAGCTTAATTGCCTTTCTTATTGGAATGGGTTCAATCTGAATTTTTCCTGAGAACATGTTTGTTCTTAATAGGACACCAAACAATGCATATTGGCTATCAAGGATGATTATTTTGGGGTTTAAAATTGTAAGTGCATATTGTATATCAACCACTATGTTATTTCACTGTAAAATTTAGCATTGAATAAAGATTCTTAGTTTTTTTTTAAAAAAAGATTGTCTTGGATCACTAAAGCAGGAAGTAACCATTTTAATTATTTACTTTAAGTTATTTTTTAAACAGATTAATTTTTGTTTAACAAAATATAGAAATTACTTCTTAATTTAAAACTCAGTTTAAGAACATTATATATTGTAACCCTCATGGCTCAATTTACAGACATGGCTTTTATATGCATTTTTATTATATATTTTAAAATATGTAAAAGTCATATGTATAAATAAATTATAAAGTAATTTGTTTAACAATCATAATTGTAAAAATTAAAATTTTATTATCATTCTTTGTTTTAAAATAAAGAATTATTATTTTAAAATAAATGTTGCTATGGAAACCAACTGAAGCTATGTTTGATTGTCTGCTTTACATAAAGGGTGGGAATTATTCTTATTTTTTCATTATGTCATTTACTGGATTGAGGTCAATAAAAATTATAATGATTATTTAAGTATATTATGAGTCTATGGGATAAAACTTCATAAGCTGTAAACAAAGGAATGCCTTCAAATTAAATGTGATTCTTCCAATCTCTGAACGACTGTTTAAACCTGAATGTAAAAATATGTGACACTTTTAATTTATAAAAAACTTGCCTCTAATGAATTATAAAAGGGAAATATTCTTTTATGAATTAATTAACAAACCTACTTAATTTTGATGCTCAAGGTATCTGGAAAAACCTCATAGAAAAAACTACTAGGGAATAAAGCACAAGAAGTTAAAATGTCAACATTGTTTGCAGACATTTTAAAATAATCATTCTTATAATCCTATATATATATCAACTTTCACAAGCTAATAAAGTGTGAGTTCACAGAGAGATATCAAGGTAATTTAATGAACTTATTATAAACTTTTCTCAGTGAATTATTATAAATCCATAAAGATTTTTCCTCTCACACATACTCTTCACATAATTTTAAATGTAAATATGTAAACATAATTTTTTTATTATTATCATTCGATTTGTTAATTAAAAGTTATTGCTGTTGTTAATAATTTGTTGCTTGTTTATTTCTTATCCAAAATCCAAGTCAATTATTTATTTTGTCATTTAATAATTGTATTAAGGTGGAGGAGGTTAATGTTTAGGAAATATGATTGAATCTGCATAAAGACTTGTTTTTATGGATGCTTAATCTGATCATTATCTGTGACTATATAAATTAGACAATTAAAATTTAAATGTGTATAATCACTTTATCATGTATATGATCACCCATTAGATATCTTTAATTTCCTTATACTTAAATTAATTTGTGAATATTTTGTGTTTTTTATTTTATTGTTAGTTTGATCAATTGTTATTTATTTAAAAGGGCAGTTACCATTACAATTGAAATAGTATTATTTTATCTAACATCTTGTTTCACCTGCTATGTTCCATAGTAGTATTCTTTCCCTAATTCAAGCCCTCCAAATTCATTTATATTAACATGTATTAATGTATATTTAATGTATATTAACATATAGGTACATATATATCTAATTGAAATAATATTTTTAACAGTTTATAAACAATTACAAACAATCCTTAAATCCACAGAAGCACTTTTGGTTACTCTTCTGCGGATTTAAGGATTGTTTGTAATTGTTTATAAACCATTAAAAATAGTATTTCAATTATAATTATAATATTGTTTTTAATTAACGGATATTTTATTTATTTTATATATATTTGCATACATTTAGAGATAATATCTGCATGCATATTGTTATATAATGTAATGTTATATAATGTGTATACTTAGTTATAAATTATATATATTAAATTAAAAGTAAGTTGTATAAACATTGTTGTATGTGTATGAGAACACCTGCACATATATGCGAACAAAGTGGCAATGTAATAGATTTCATAAGCATTGCAACACTATTTGAATTATTTTATCTTTAAGTATTATAAAATTAGAGTACAAATTTACTTGTATTCACATATAAATTTCAATTCCAGAGGTGACAAGATTGCACATATAGCAGAATGTTTACAAAACTTAAATCTCTTTTTAAAAATGCTGGTTTCTTGGAAAATCTCATGTCACATGCACCTGGCTTAATTTTGTGGGAGTCCAGAGCAGATTTTTAAAATAAGTTCTAAAATAGATTTTAAGACAAAAGAAAAGCAGTCACGCTGCACTATTTTATGAATTACTCAGATTTTACTTTTGTCTTTTTTAAGATTAACAAAACTATGGTAAAGCTTAAAATTTAAAACTAAAAATGTGTAAAGAATTTCATGGCTTTTGCAGTGGGGAGTAAAAGAGTTAGTATAAAAAAACCAAAATTAAGTACTAAAGTTCAGTCTCTTGAAATTAACTGTTCAGTTGATGCCTGGGGCTATGCCCAATTTTACAATGGAAACAAGTGGCTAGAAGGCTTAATCTTTGTCATCTTCCTTTGGAAAACCAGTCCTGGATAATGGAAAAGTTTAAAACCAACAGTCTCCCAAGAAGACATCAGACAAGCAGCCCATAAAGAACACCAGTGCCAAATGCCATGAAGTACACTTCACTTCAGATAGAAGATTATTGGTAACATTTCTTCCCACAGAGCTCTATAAAATTAAATTTTATATTAAACTAATTTAATAATTTCTTAAGCTAACTATAATGTTGAACATTCATAAATGTATAACTTTTAAATGTTTTCTCAATAAATTAAACTAAAGTCTATAAAATCTACAATGTAGTTTTAATTTAATAATGATAATTTTAATAATCTTACCTATTTAAATGAATCATAATAATTTAATAATTCTCCTAACATAATAACTGTAATCAGTTATTATATTAATACTATCCTAATCT
>JAQFVV010012406.1:3684890-3767390 GCA_028023455.1 Epiperipatus broadwayi | reverse complement strand
GACTTGATCACTCAAGCCCTCAACTGGGAAATGAAATCTCTATATTCATTTCCCAGTTGAGGGCTTGTATGATCAAGTCAAAATGCTGGAATTTTTAAATTAAAATCTTACATGGATGAACCGCAAAATATGTTTTTATATAATATATAAAGCAATGCATCACCAGCATTAACAATACAAACAGTTCTGAGGCCTTGTAGTCATAGCAATTTTAAAAATTGTGAAAATTGGTCCTTTTTGTGAACCCAAAATTATATATGGAAATATTTTTTGAATCACAACATCTAGAGAAATAAATGTTAAATCAATCAAATATTTAAGACAAATTGAGTTTAATTGACTGATATTTAAACTTACAGATCAATTCTATTTCTACTCATTTTAACATTCTTTAAATAAATGATCAAACATCAAATATGTAATAACAGATAGCTATAAATGTGTACTGCTCTCTTCCCATTGTACAGTGCTTGCAGAGCAGCTTTGTTGTTTATATTGACTACCAATGTGGGTTAAAGTATACTGAATTATACATATTAAGCATAATGTCTTGAAAAATATTGCACCATTTGTTATGGGGAAAAACTGAAATTCTTTGAGAGATTCAAACAATATATGTTATCAATCTCTCAGTTTCTGTTTAAGAATAATCCATAAAGACTCGATACTATATAAAGCATTTTGATGATTAAATGAGTAACAGTATTTTCAATCTTAACTGTTATTCATCTGCATAGGGTATATAAATTAGGACATTATCTTGGATAGACAATTGAATTACATCACAGGGTAAATCTACATTATCAAAATGTTTACCTAGTCTGCAGAGTTAAAATTGAACCAAGTGAAAACTGCAACATACAAATTATGTCAGTTTGATCATTGTGTTGCAATTGCAGGTAAACAAAGCAATGCTGGCTAAAAGAGCACTAATTTGGGAATGTTATTTTAAAAATGAGTGAAAGGACATAAATGATGTTTTGTAGGATCGTGTAACAGCTTCCACATTTTCACTATTCAGTACTGTGCACTCACATGATCATTACTTTTGCAATACACATCACTGGCTTTGAATTGCAACTTAGTTTATATATTTGTTTTGATACAATGCACTGACATCTTCAAGAATTTGTTCTATTATATTTATGTTTTTGGTAACACATCTTTATAATGTTTATCAATGTCTCTAAGCACCATTAATAAGTTTCATTTTTTAATCTTTAGAGATCTTCCTTTAAGAAATCAAGCTTGAAATATTAAACAATTCTGCAGTTTTGAACACTAACATTTTCCAGATAATTAAATCCCATTAATGTCATTTTTTAATTTGCCTACTAACTTCTCTTCTTGGCATATTTTAACATCATATTAAACCAACTTTATATTCTTTTTAAGATTTTTTTCAAAAAAAATGTTATAATGATAAGCATTTTCATTTTTTATGATATATGATATTACAAATTTAGTGTTAATACTGATTCTTTAGCTCTACATATGTGTGTGCATGTGGAATATGAGACAAATTTTATGGTATAATGATTGATGCATTTTTCTGTCACACCCATGACTTAGGATTCTAATTTTGCTTGATAAAATTTGAGTTTTTTTCACTTCAAAATAGATTTAGGATTTTTTTTAGATAGTTCACAGACAGTCCAACTAGATATCAATCACTGGAGAGAAAAGCTAAATGATAAAACGACAAAACCTAAACATTCACTATCTGTTTCTCCTTAGAAGACCTTTGGAAGGCTCTTGCAATATCATCAACTATTTAAACATTGGTTTACTTTATATATGTATATAATTTATTAATTTGATCGTTATGAATGTGGTAATATATTGGACTATTTTCATCAACTATCAGTAAATGTTGAATATATAGAAAATTGTAACCTTTATTTAAACTTTTCAAATACAAATAACTTGTTAGTAGTAACACACAAATAGACATCAAATAGTCCAACATATTACCACATCTAATATACCATCATCACTTACCTTCAGACAAATGATCCTTATGGAATTTTAAAGTTAATATTGGTTGTTTTCTATAACTAAATGTATAATAGAATTTTAAATACTTTACATAAACTATTAATAATTAAATTTATTAATATTATTATTACTATTATTATTATTATTATTATTATTATTATTATTATTATTATTATTATTATTTATTATTATTATTATTATTATTATTATTATTATTATTATTATTATTATTATTATTATTATTATTATTATTATTAAATAAACAAACTTTTTTTTTTATTGTAGGATTGTTTTTCTTCATTTCAAAATTGGTTATTTTATTACATATTAATTGGTGTTATAATTTTTTTTGTAACAATGGTACTACATGTAAGTATTGTATTTGTACAGATGTACCATAAATGTGTGTGTGTAGTCATCTGAATGTATCCATTTTATTGCATTCATACTAAGATGTAATTATCTTATGTATTTTAATAAAGACCAGTTCAAATAATCATAGGAGTTACAATTTCCCCATCATAATTTAAATAATAAATTTATTTGATGTATGAATAGAAAATTTTTTCTCTTAAAAGTATAAGATTAAGCCTTGAAGTTAAAATATCCACTCATCACATTTGCACACAATCTGGACTTTTTTTTCCATTTAGTTAGCTCTTAAGTAATACAGTTAGCCATTAAGTTATTGATTAGTAAATGAATATATTTCTATTATTAGCTAAGCAATAAAAATCTTACGTTTATTTGGTTTACTCAGTTAAAGTGTTCATGTAATAGTTGTGTGAACAAAAAAATATGATTATAATGATACAGTCTTTACTTCTGGTAAATGTTATGCTGTTTATATGTGGTACATTTTTTTAAAAATAAAGAGACTATTATTTATCTTTACTGGGAAAATGATGTATCAAAAATCAAGTTCTGCATATTTCGTCATCATTTTTGTACATTAAACGGTAACACTTTTCACTAAGAATGCAAAGCGGTTTTCTTTATCTTTTGTTTTTGTTTGCTCTGTTATCCTAGTGATAATATTGCACCTAAAATCTTCTTCAATCTAAAATCCCATAATAATAATTTTTCTTTGAGATATATTTTTGATTATTTTTGAAGTGGGGAAGGAATGACACAATTTCTAAATTAATTCAATTTTTAAAAAATTATTTTAGTGTTGGTGATTATTATTATCTTTTCCTTTTGAGACTTTTGGTAGAATTAATGATTTTAGCATTGGTGAGAATTGTGTATTTTTTTAACCTTGATATTGATCATATGTATCAATCTAATGGTAGATTAATAAGTATTTATATATTTGGTTTTGCCTTGGGGGAAAAGGACTGTTTTTATAAAAAGCCAGCAAAATTAATGTTATTCATGAATTGCTTTTATTATTAAAGAATTTCAATGTATTTTAGGTATAATGATGAAATTTCTAAAATTAAAAAGGTTAGATCATTGAATGTAATATTTCTTCTTTAATATGTTCTATTTACTGTAACAAATCAAAATGAGAAGCTAAATAATAATAGCAAATATAAATTTAGCCAAATCTAGTGGAACATGTCATCTCTCATCATTTGTGATTGGGTTTAAATAGTTGTATTATATAAATCTAATACTATTATCACCAAAGCAGCAAAATTCAATCATGAGGTAAGCTAGTAATAAAAGAGCATTATTAAAAGACAAGTATAATATTTCTTTCAGCATTTTTATAGCTGAGTACTTACAATAAAGCTAAAAATATATTAAATGCAGGGATCATTATTGTCATCTGGGAACCATGTGTATGGTATATTGACCATAAATAAATTAATAACCATCATCACACACAATTTTAATGTGATGCATTTTTAAAATTAATAAGCACATATATAATTATATTTTGGGCCAGAAAGAATTATGATCAATTTTATCTAGAAATCTCCAAAATCATTTTTAATTATTATTATTTCATTGCAAAGGACGATCTCTTAAAGTTTAATTCAGTTCTTCCAATTCATAATTTCTCTTAGTCTTTCTAAATCTTTTACAATCGATTGTAGTTTGAAACTTTAATTTATTATATATTGTCACCTTATCTAATAATATAATTATCCCACTTCCATTTCAGCTTTTTATTCTTTTAATGATGACAATAATATCTATTTGCTTTTCATCCTTTCTTCTTAATTCCAATACAAACCTCTCCATTTTTTGCTATGTAATATGAAGTCTGTATTGTCTTTTAAAAATATTCAAACTACATAAGTAACATATTTATTAAAATACTTTTTAAACAAATAATCATAATTTCTTTTAATATTAAGTGAGTTCTACCAATAGCATTGTATCTAAGTTTAATTCTAAAATTGCTTTATCCATTCTGTGTTTCTCTGTATTAATAATCTAATCCAGATATTTCTGAAAATTTATTGAAACATTATGTTAATCTTTGTAGCATTTATCTTTACTACTGCAGCTATTCTTTCATCCTATAATTTTTATAACCATATCACATGCCAAATCTAAATGGATAGAGATAATTTCCTTTTTTTGTTGTTTAGTTTTTCATTTTAATCCTCTCTAATAAAAGTATTTTGGAAAAAAAACATATTGTAAACCAATCTTATCAAGCTTTTAATATCTTTAGATAGTCTAATCCTTGCATTTGATAAATATTTTTTGGAAATTAGAAATTTCATTATGTAGTCTAATTTCTAACATTTGTTAAATATTTTAGGGAATTTGGTAATATCCTGAGAAATATAATTTTATCTAATCACTACATTTGATAAATATTTTGGGGGATTTGACAATATTTTGAGAAGTGCCATTATTTAGTTTAATTCTTGCTTTTGATAAATATTTTGAGGGAGGGTGAGGTGGCAATATCCTGAGACTATTTTGATTTACCAAAGCTCTAACCAATTATATGATTAAATATCTTTTAATAATCTGAAAACAAAAAGCAAAATAACCTATAGTCAGAGGTGTTTTTTATAACTTTTTTTAATATTTAGATATGATCTATTAAGGGTAAACAATTTAATTTCATGTTTTGAAATCAAAGTTCAGTGTAAATTAGAAAGGATTTTGCACAGAACTGACCATAAAGATATTTGTGATTATTTTACATCCGTAAAAGCAATATTATTTCCTTTATTTAAAACTGAAAATAATTAATAAGCATGTACATAAATGTAATAAATTGTGTAATTTTATATATACGAATTTATATAGGTATGTGTCTATATACGTTTATATATATATTTCAGTGTGTAACTTTAACAGCAGTATTTATGTTTTCTCATCTAACAAAGAAAATACAATTAAGACGTCAAGCATTTAGGTAAGATATATAACTTAACAATGGTTTCTTTTAAACTCTAAATGTCATAATAATTTTAAGATATATGTTAGATATAAATAACATTTTTTTATTCATTGATCCTAGTGTCTTTTGTCCAAGTTTTTTCCATGGTCAATTATTTATTGTTTCAACAGATTTTTAATCATCATTATCAATAGGCATTCTTAACCGAGTGTGGTTATTCTAACTCCAAAAAAAGAGATGAAATTAAGTACTCTAAAGATAAATTTTACTATAACTATACAAACCATTGTGTAAACTACAAGTATGCCCACATATAAAGTATGCTGGTCTTTTTTAATCATTTGATATTTTTTCTTCTTTTAGCTTCTGCTACAGAAAGCTTTATTTTCTGTATTACTTCAACACCATAGTTTAATTGTAGTTCTCAAATATATTCTATTCTCTTTCATATTTTCCTAACAAAAACAATGTAAATTTCCAGATGGCTTAATGAAGTGGTAGTGTATCAGGCTGTTAATTGTAACATTCTCAGATCGATTTTGGTTCTGATGTTTCAAGCACTCAAATTTCTTCAGACTTCCAAGCAATAAAACATTCAATTAGTTAGTTATTTAATGAAAACAATTTACAATCTACTTCTTTAAAATGTCTAAGATAATCATTGTAGCATAAATAGTATCTACTTCCTATGAAAATCATATTCAAGTTAACATAAAGAATTTGTTCACTTATTCCACATATACTACCCAAAGATGTGATTTTACAATAGTGGAATCTTTAATGTCACATCCAGAAAATTGAAGGACTTATAGTCTTGCATTGTATTTTTAAAATTATACAAAGAATTCTTAAATGAAACTTTTTAATGTCCTTAGGTTGCATAGATGGAATATACAAGTTTCACATTCATACAATAAATTAAATGTTACTTTGGTATTATAGCTGCAACACACATCATCTATTAGACCTACTGTGCCTGTTCACATTCATATCAATTCACTGATAACTTTGTAATCTTGAGATCTGACCAAAATAATGTGTACACGGATCTTATACATGACTTTTTTGGCTAAATAAAACATGTACATAGATCTTTGTACATGATATTTTGGCAAGATTTACAAAGTTATCATGGGGTTTGATATGAATGTGAAAGGGTGCAGAAGATCTAACACATGCTTCATATTGCAGGACTAAAAATAATTAAAAGTAAAAACACAATAAACATATTTATCATTTTCAATAAGAAATGTATGATTTTGAACAAGATATTAAAATATATACTTATGACTTGGCCACTAACAACTTTTAAGAACATTTGAAATCAAAAAAAAAGTGATTTGCAAACTTAATGAAATGATGGCATTACATAAAAAAAATTGTTAGTTTAAATAAGCACTACACAAACTGTAAATGATTTTGATTTTTAAATAATATTTATAAAAACATATTAAGTATACTTATACAATACCTACCATGTAATATATACCAGGAATTGTCACTTGAAACAAAGCATTTCACATGCTATATTACCACAGAAAATGGATATCTCTACTAAAAATTTGCCTCTGAAAATGTAGTATGTGATTGCAGAGTATGCTAGGATTTTCAACAGAAATGCCAATAAACGTACTTTTTTTTTTATAAACAAGTTAAAACAAAAAAAAAAGAAATAAAAACTGAAAATATATAACTGTATATGAATTGTAATAGCTGTTGTCAAAAAGAAATCTGGACAATAACTGAAAATGTCAAAGTATTACAAAAAAAAAGATTGTGTTGATAAAGAATAACATGTTTTGTCATGTATACTCACAGGAATTATTTCTTTTCAATTTGACATCATCATGACATTACACATTTATTGTGAGTGTGAAAAGGTCTCCTATCTCCCCTACATTACAACTCTAATACCAAAGTACTAATTAAATTAAATAACAACTCTATATACAGTTTAATTGTGGTAGTTATTTTTCTGTGATGAAATATCCTATCTTCTAATTGTTATGAGAAGCAGTGCATTCAAATGTATTGCAACCCAACATCCAAATTCATCTTTTTATTGGTGGTGTCCAAAATAGTTCAATTGGTTTACAATATCAAATTGACAACCATCTAAGCTAAAAATGTTTGGGATTTTGTTTCACTTGTCACAGGCTGATTAAGAACTTGAGTTTTTGTTTTTTTAACATTAAGTATTAAATCAAAGGCTTTATATGTTGCATTCAAATCATTAAATATATATTTACATATTACTTTTTTGATTGGAAAAAATAACACTATCATCAGCATATTATAATCCAGAAATTAATAATATAAATTCTTGTTTCACTTTTGTTTTAAATTAAAAATTCCATTATCAAACCGGTATCATATTTTGATCCTAGTTCCATTAAGTTACCTATAGACAGTTGCAAAGACCATTATCACAGAAATTGAAAACAATATTGGAACAAGTATGCATTTTTGTTTAATACTAGTTTTTATTTTCTATGTGTAGTAGTAATATTTTCATTCTATCATATCAAAGATGTATAATATGAATAAACTTTGGTAGACAACCAACTAAATTCCAACAATATCATAGATATAAATCACTCTTTTAGTACTGACACTTTTCTTGCATTTGTCTAGCAACAAAAATTATACATATATAACCTGCACTCCCAACACCGCTTATATACATTACATGAGCGAAATGCCCAGGCACCAGTTCTATTAATGAATAGAATGATATAACAAGATACATGCTACAAAATTATTACTGAGACTCTTCAATTAAGTCTATGTTCAGCTCAGCTCAGTGGGAGGCTATAGGAAGTTCAAAAGATATATGATTATAAGTAAATGAAAGAAGAAATATTACAAAACATTAAATATAATGTAAATCCTTTTTATTAATTAATTGTGTGATAAAGAATCACAATGTTTATTTGTACAATCTATTAAAATATTCTTTCAACTTAATTTCTTCCTTCATCCAAGTACAACATATATCAGCTTGCTATAATTATATTACTAAACAATTCTATGACTTGGCATATCATAATCTAAACATCTATTTTAATGCCAATCAAGAAATAAACAATAAGATCTCAGGGAATTTAACAAACACAGTTGAATTAAATAAAATATATTGGCCCATAAGTTATAATTCTAAAGTATGATAAAATGCAATGAAACAAATTGACCAAAATATTTTTATTGTGTTTCAATAATAAGATAATGACAGAAATAGGGTATTTTAATCTCATATCATCATCTAACAAATATACTAACTTGGCAACCTTTCTAATACATTTATCCAGTGGCAATGTTCCTTATAATGTTTGGATTAGGAAAAACAACATTGTCAGACACCAGCTAATTTGCTATTAGAACTATAATATAACATATCTATTTTACAATAGATTTATGAAATGTGGAGATGTGGAAATTGAAAACACGAATGTACACAAGAATAACTCAAGACACAGTTTTTAAGATTTTAAATAACTAAAACAAATCATTTATTACAATAAAAAAAAATTAGTTTAGCATGATATTTTTACAATAGGACTACTTGTCTCACAGATTTCAAATTATCCAATAAACTTTGAGCAACAGTTTGGGACTATCCCGATTATATAACATTATTTATACCCTTTGAAAGTAAATTAACAATAAAACTCTAATATTCTGACTTCGAATATTCACTTTGCTTAAATGTTTCATTTAAGCATAATTAAGCATAACATTGACTAAATAATATATTATATTATTAGCACACTAAATATTTTGAGAGGATATTACTATTGACTAATAAAATAAATCAAATTAACTATATTTGGCCATCAATAAAGCAACTTTCTCTAACTAATTAAATAATTATTTCAATTACATATACCCTTCATGCATAGCAAATAAAAAATCATATTCATTCTGATGATTTGATGATTTACAATTCTGTATTAAATAAATATACTGTGTTTTAAAACATTTATTTCACATTTTAATTTCAATAACTTTAAATCTTATATTTGCGACATTATTCACATTATGCGAATGTGTACGTGTGTCAAGCAACAATAATAGAAAACAATCTTTTCTACAAACTATCCATTCATCAAGGAAATATTAAATAATTACTTCATTTCAGACAATGTCGTAAACCATCAATAAAATAAGACACTAATATTACATCAAGAATTTGATTTAGCTATTTATCTGACAACTTTTTAAATAACATGGAGCTATATTTTCATGATTATACAGACTACACATTCCGAGGGAAATTCACATGAGGAGTAAATAAATTCTTTACTTAATACTTCTACAATAATTCATCTAATTTTAAATACACTGTTGGTGGGGAACCTCTTCCTCATCACCAAGACTCTAAGAAAAACATCACATAACTTCCTAAATATCATTTCATAATATGCGTATAATATAAACTAGACTCTACTCATGGAAATTATTAAAACATACTAAATAAGCAAAATCTTTTATCCCTACAAAACTATTAGAATGCAATCAGATTATTTTCCATTCACAAAGCTCTTCTACATGTCTAACATTATATTTACACGCTGGCAGATAAATACACACAGATAATATACTAATCTGTTCAATTCTATAGAATATGACACATCCAAAATTTATACATAAAATATTCACAAACTGAACTTTATTAAACAAATGTCATAATTGTGCTAAATAGTCACACACACGCAGATAAGAATATACACAAACAAAAAAAAAATTCATTCTAAGTTATCTACTATGCAGATAACACGGTAAATAAACAATGCATTAAGGTATTACTTTTAATTCAGAATAAACTTTAAGTTACTTTTAAAATTTAATATTTATAATTATTACGAACGAACTTTCCTTATCATATTTAGCAAACTATTTCAGTTATACATTCGTTGATTTTAAAGCCAAAACTCTCATTTTGAAATAATAAAATATATAAAATAAATGTAAACCTCTCTCTAACGATATAATAAAAAAAATATATTTCTTTTCTTTACCTTTGTAAAAGAAAAATAAGACATATTTTTACAAAATCAATTTTTACCAACGTATCCACTGCTCTCATGAATACGCATTCTGAGATGATCTAGGAGATCATAATAACCCAAATTATAAATAAAACATAATAATAAGTATGCCTACCTATCTATAATATACATTAATAATGACAAGCAATAAAAAAAAAATAAAGAAACAAAAGTTATTTGTTTTGTGACTTAAAATAAAAGTTCGCTTGCAAAGTTTTACTCCAGGTTTATGAAATGATATGGGACAGATTCCAAACTGAATTTAAACATAAAATGAATTTCTGTAAGACAACTAAAACAATATAATCATAACTTAAATCTGTCTTAGCACCTCCAATGTTCATAGCCGAGCTATTTGAGTTTACTATATCACATATAGTTAATCAATTTCTCTTTTATTATGACGAAAATATAAGACATTTTTAGATATTGTTGAACAGGAATTATTTTATTCATTCCGTAGTAGTTTTAAATTAAATACGCAATTATTCTTAGTAGTTTTCTTGAATAGCATTTGACACTTTATAATCTATTATATGCATAGTTTATTTTTAAATATTGCCAATTAAGATACCATGATTCATTAGTAATTCTACAATTAATACTTTATTACTATAGTGCATTTTTGTCAAAGAGAACAGAAATTACATTGCATTTCTGCCCTTCCATCCGATTTACGTAAATATTTAGTAAGGAGTTTCTTTTGGTTATTTGAAATAATTCACATTTTATTTCTTTTATTAAACACATATTATTTTTAGAAACACCAAATAAATAAATAATGTCACTTTTTGTAATTAATTTAAGCATGGCATGATATATATCATAATACACATATCCTTAAGTTTGCATTTAATTTTCATAAAAGCATAATACAGAAGAGAGTGAAAAATCCAAATAAATTCTGAAAAACAGTCCTGCATACATTTCCAAGATATATTAAAGATCACATGTGGATTAATTATATAACAATAATGTTCACGCACTCTATATTCTTTCTTAATTATAGATAAATAAAGTAATGCCATCTTAACACTAATGATATATATTTTAAATATTAACAAGCATGAGGTGGTTAATTCAAATGTTCAAATTAAAGACAGAATGAAAACTAATGTACCTTTTTAAAATTTATTCTTGCATCTTAAGTAAAGACATTCTTTCGTAATTAATTTCCTAAGATTTTTTAGAAGTTTACTCCAAAGCTTTTTAAATCAATTGGACTTCAGCAACTAATGAGCACTTTACTGGCTGCAATTAAAATGATAATGAGCAATTTTCTACTGGAAACTATCTGTTAAATAGACTTTTCTTTTTCCTTAGCAAAAGGTCATTTCCCTTTCCAAGGTTACCTCCCACATTTTTGCACCCAAGCTAATTACATATTCAAAAAAAATCTTTAAAAAAAAATCATTCTGATTTTTAGAATTAAATCAAGACAAAAAAAATAATAATAAAATAAATAGCTTTTATAAACTTGAAAGACATGAATATTAATTAACTGTTAAACAAAAATGATTAATAATTTATTTAATTTGTAAAATAATTCACCTATCCAATATCCATTAATCATTGAAAAGAAATATATATCTGTTAAATTATTAAAGATAATTACTGTAATTTAAATGTTTTTATTGTGAATGTACTATTGTTTGCTGTTATTAAAAGATGAAAATGAAATGAAAATGATGCAGAGTCATACATGCATGCACATGTACTGCAACCTAAATATTAAACTATCTTAACTAAATATAATTGAAATGGCTATTAATGTTGACAAAAGGATAAGTATTAATGAATAAAGGATTTTGAAACCATTCAACCTATACTACACTAACATAAAATAACTTTGCATCTTTCTGACAAAATATATCAATTCCATTAATAAACAACCCCTCTTCCTTACATTAAATACTTCATTAACCACAATAATAATAATGAATACTTATAAAGTGGTCAATCAACTGCATAAGCAATCCATATCTAAGCTTTAAACAATTTCCAGCAAAAAATTTTAAAATTCTAAGGCTATTTCATTTTTTTTAATACAATATAACTATTCAATGCAGATACAAAGTATCTCAATTCCTTGTGCCCATTCAGATGGTCACTATATATATATATATATATATATATATATATATATATATATATATATATATATATATATATATATATATATATATATATATATATATATATATATATATATGAACTGACTAAAGGAAAAATAAAAATCATAATAAAAACACAGAATTACTTTTCTATAAAACTTCTTTTATATTTCAACCAGCAGACTGGTTTTCATCAGAAAGCAAATGGCTGTTTCCAAAATTTAAGCACTATTTTAGCGCTTAAATTTTGGAAACAGCCATTTTGCTTTCTGATGAAAACCAGTCTGCTAGTTGAAATATAAAAGAAGTTTTATAGAGAAGTATTTCTGTGTTTTTATTATAATTTTTATTTTTCCTTTAGTTAGTTTATATATTTATTATTTTCATATATATATATTTTTTGTTGCTAGGCAAATGCAAGAAAAGTGTCAGTACTAAAAGAGTGATTTATATCTATGACATTGTTGGAATTTAGTGGAATGGTTGTCTACCAAAGTTTATTCATATTATAGATCTTTGATATGATAGAATGAAAATATTACTACTACACATAGAAAATAAAAACTATTTATATAACCATTAGAAACCATTCAACACTTAGGCAATCCTAATATAGATAATAATCAAGAATTTCAAACTGTTGACAAGGCAACCTCCTTTTAGAATTTTATATATATATATATATATATATATATATATATATATATACAAGGCAACCTCCTTTTAGAATTTTATATATATATATATTATAACCTTCCCTTCCAGTTCTTCAACACCTCTACCATACCTTCTTTATTCTCTATGGTACTAACTCAATAATAAACAACAAATATAACAACAATAAAGTATAAGACTCTCTATAGGCTTGAAACTTACGATATATCAAAATAAGATAGACTTTAGGGATGATTATAACATAGAGGTTTTAACATTGAGAAGTATATAAAATAGACTCCACAATGGCCTTGCTATTGTAAAAATTCTCCTACTATTATCATATTATAATCATTAGAAAAATCCCCACAACAGACAATGACTAACATAATATTTTATTTAAATAATGCTTTAACTACTCTTCTATAATTTAAGAATCTCAAAATAATAACATTAAAACAGAAATTATATTAAATTTAAAGAATTAATGTTATCCTATGGCTATCTCAAGTTATCATAATTATTCTATTCTAAAATACAATCTAACTATTAGATTGATAATTAAATAATTGAATCTTAAGAGGGATATTACTGGGATCCAACAATTTAGATAAAATCACCCTTACTATTACAAACCTTGATAAACGTCCTACTTGAAAATTAATCTAACTATAATAATAAGGCATGAAAATTAATGATCACTATCTACTCATTACCTTCACTTAAATAATTTAATTTACTTTCCTAAGATTTATTTTCATACTTATACTAATAACAATCACTATAGAATACTCATTTTTATTATAATCAAAGCTTTATTATACAAATATTATCTACAAAGTCTAACTCAATTAAATACATTTCTTAATTACTTAGCATTCATCAATGGTAATTCAATCCTTCAGAATTTCAAACCTTAAAATATATTTGGTCAGTAACTTGTACTCTGAAATAATATAATACTTCTAAATTTATGATATAAAATACATTTCAAAATTATTACATTTTTATTTACCATTGTTAAACTCACTCCACTCACAACTTTGACACCATACACCTCAGATAAATACAATAATGATTGTTACTAATCATTTTCTAAATGAGAGATTATCTCTAGCACAGATATAAACTTTAAACCTCAGTTAAAGATTAAATTAGATTACAAAATCAGACTATGACTCTTCAAACATACTATTAAGTTCTATTATATGCTCTCCATTTTGTAATACTTAATAGTACTTTTCAAATAAATCTTCAAGATTCTTTTATATCCAATAAAAATATGAAGTATTACAAACTCTCTTTAATATAATTATAATTTAAAAGTAATTGATAATTATAAATTCTTAAATATAACTCTTCAGATAAAGCATGTTATCAATATATGCTATGTATAATTCTATGTGGATAGTGCGCTTTATTGATATGACCTTGTGATGGAAATGACTCTTAAATGCGATGAAAATACTAATACAACATTTAAATTAAAATATTCATTTATTTAAAACAATAATAATGAACAACAAACAGCTATACACCTTATAATAAATAATTCACTAACAAAATAATCATTTAACTGTTTATAAATTTATAATAAAATTATTTACATTCATCGCAGACCTAATAATTATTCTATACATTTTAACTTTCACCCCATATTCATTATGTAGTTCTTTAAAATAATAAGTTCATTCTTCTTACTATTACGTATGCTTTCATATTATTATTATACAGTTTTACAATTCATGAGTTATCTTAGGGTTGGTTATCTTCTTAGTCATCTTTCTCTATTTATTTTATATTTTATAACTCCAGATGTTTTAATAAAATTATATTTAAATTATACTTCATAGTAAAAAATTTTATAAAAATATTGCACTACAATCTTATCAACAAAAATTATTACTGCCGTGGTAATGTTACAAAAAAAAACTAAAAACAATATTTATGATGTAGTCAAAATGAATAGTGACATTAAGGATTCTTTTTCATATAATGTGATTCATTTTATACATTCATTCTCTATCTCTCACTTATATTTTCTGTTTGTCTTTGATCTTATGTATCATTATTTATATAATAATTTATTCAGATTTTATTCAAATATAAAGTATTTGTTCTGTATATGGTCTTATTACTTTTGAGCTAATCTGTCAAAACTTAGGAAGAAAACTATAAAATTCTTAACATATTTTGTCAACTTTCGATGCCTACTATATTCTTATTTACCTAAAAACTTCATAGATAAGAAACTGATTTTATCAAAAATACTATATCATAATAGAGGGGTGGATGTTTCCTTTATTTATGAGGTGTCATATTTTCACAGGTAATCATTTTCCTAATGATCTTATGTAATAAATATAGATTTACTTCTCACTATATGTAAAATATATAATTGTTAATTAGAGAAGATATTAATTAGTATTAAAGTTTATCAGCTTAACGTTTTCAAGGATACATGCCTCATATTCATAGCCTTCATAAAATGTATAATAAAATATGAAAATACGAATATTCAAATAAGCTAGTGTTATGTAGCCCATTTCTTCGAGATCTCGAAGCAAGTATCCTTTCTATTAATGGCATGGATGTTTCCATTGATGTAAAATGCCTCCTTTATTTTTCTTTTGTGGTCATTTGATTCTGAGCACAATATTATGGGATTGGCAGGTGTGAAGTTGTGCCCAGATTGTTTAGCATGCTCCAAGAATACAGAGGACGTGTTGCTGTTTTTCTGAGCTCTGTTAAATGTGTAAATATGTTGACCCATCCCAATTTTATTCTGGTTTATTCAGCAAGTATTTACGGTATATACTACACTCATGTCTTTGTAAAAAATTCTCTCATCTCTTTCTAATAAACTATATGGGTATCACAAAGATTAATCCCATTCAGCTATTCAATCAGTTCTTCAGAATGATATTTTTATATCCTATCCTGGATTTTCAACTCATCTTTTCCTACTGTGTCTTCAGCATCTATTATTATACTCCCTCCTGACTCATAATATAATCCAATCTTCCCATTAAATATTTTTATATTCACATTTGAGATCATATTACAAAACAAATAGTCTACCTTTATCATCATCAATATGATACTTTTGTTTTTTTATGTATAACAAATGAGATCATGATTATTATTTTTTACATTAACATTTACTCTTTTCTTACTCTTATAAATAACATTACATTTTATAATATATATATATTAAATATAGTTTTACTTCTCAAATATTATGTAACAAAAAAACACTTATTTATAATTGTTTATCGGCTTAACGTTTTCGAGGATCCATGCTCATATTCATAGCCTTCACAAAATGTATAGTAAAATATAAAATCCTATACATTTTTATTTATCACTATTGGTTCATTCCCCTTTGTCAAATATACTTTACGATAATAAATTTGAAATACCTCTACAACCCCTTTTACCACACTCAATTTTTTTAAAATATATACTGGCTAAATTATAAAGTTAAAATATTATACCCCACACACACTTTCATGTTATAAATGTATACTCTCTTCATATCTTTAAGTATACTCTTCGTTCTTTTCTTTTTTTTTCAAACAAGACACGAGTTTGGGTACTTCTTTTATCCTCTTTCTGTTAGAAACACATGTATATTTAAGCAAAACATTTTACAAATAAGCACAACACTAACTAGACAAAAGTTCTAAATTGGATGTATCCTTCCTTCTTGACTAGTTTAAAATTACATGCACATAATTATATTCTTGAAAAATACATTAATGAAAGAGTTTAATAAATCTTCTCAACACATCTTCACATTATTTTCCCCACATTACAAAACTTTAAAATATGTTTAATTAATTCATCAATAAGTTTACTTCAATTTATTTCTTCACTTTCCTCTTACTTATTAATCTGTAAAATTTAAATACATATGAATAAATTCATTTAACTTCCTGTACTATAATGTATCATCTTCATTACCACTATTAAAAAGTTAAAGACTTTTTCAATTGTCCATCCCCTTTTTACTAGTCCTTTCTTATAATAATATAAGATTTCACCTTCTCTTAAAACATGGAAAATATTAATTCATCTTTTATGGGTCCTCTTTTTTGATTCATTATTAAATATATGGTAAACATTTTCTTCTTCAAAATTTTTCAAGCTATTTATCATATGTCAATTATTTAATTTAAATAGAATATTAATTTTCATTAGACTTATCATTCTCAACTAAGTCAGTATTTTTAAAGTCTGATAAAATACTTTTACAAATTTTCAAAATTTATTTCTAGGGATTTTAGACTTGTTTCTCATTTTTAATATATGACTAATAAAAACATTTAATTTGACATAAATAAATGAATGTTTTCTTACTTGAACTCAGATATATTTTTCTTAAAGAAAATATAGTCATCTCTTCTTTCTCATGATTATCTGAAATAAGAATAATAACTTTAGATTTTTCTTAGTCTTCTTTTAGATATTATTTTAGTTATAAGTAGATGATCAGGACTGCAATTAAATCATAATAAAAAACTGGTTTAAACTCACTCTATGATGTTAATGATTAGTGTAATATATTTTATATATTTAGACAGCTTTTTAAATATTAATTTACCATTTAAAACTTAAAATATTTTTAAAACTTTTACAATTTTTTACCAAGAAATGAAATTGAAACAATTCCCTGCTTTTTTTTTTATGAATCTGTATCTTGATCATCTGCTCCTCTCTTTTTCTTAAAAATCCCAGGATAAAGTGATATCAAAAAACTACTTACTTAATTCTCATTGGTCAATATCCCAAATCAACTAATACAACTTTTAAATAAATATTTTTCTGTCTCTGTTTAAAATAATTAAAATCAATAAATATTTTACATCAAAACTAATTTAAATCATTTCTTTAAAACTAATGTATTAAGTATAATTATATTTTTAATATATGATATTATTAATTGAATTTAAATATAAAGTTTAATAATAAATATTTATATTTAAAATATATTATTATTATGATAATTTTTAAATAAATTATTATCTTGTGATCTCTAATTGTTCCTTCTTTTATTTACTACAATTCTATATATTTAGCTTTTAAAGAAATATTGTAATAAAAATAAATTAAAGCTAAATTTATAAGTAATAATGTTTATTTAGATTGACAACTATTGTACTGAAATTATATAGTGGATTGTAATATAATTGATTATAAATAATGATGGTTATTAAATCTCTGCAGAATTCTATCTTTAATATTTATGTATACCATGGATAACCAATCAAAAGGTTACTAAATATATATAGTGTTTCCTGATTTTCTAAAACCACATTGAATCTCTATGATTGGAGGCAATTTATTAAGCAAAATCCTTCTTAATTATTACAATCTTATCTATTCATTTTTTTAAAAAAATTGAAACAATAAATGCATCCTTGTGATTGAGTGTAGAACTTCATTAGTCCATATATTCCTTAAAAAATTCCAACTATATTTTAAAACATCTTCAGGTATTTCATCAGAACTTGTAATTTTTGTCCAAATCTAAATGAGTGGAATATGGATATATCTTTAAAAGTCATCATCTCAATTTTTGTATCATTATTCGGAAGATGATCAAAATACTCTTACCTATTCAAATTATTACTGTCATCATGTAAAGAATGCTACTTTTGGATTTAAGAAGATTGTGATATTGTTTTTCAGGTTCATGTGTTGCATTCAATGTATTAAAAATGGATCTAAAGTGATCATGAGCAGCAAATATCTGTGTCTCCTATGCAGTTTTAATTTCCTAATCATTGTTAAGTATCTGCCTTTAAATTTTTATATTTACTATGAAGTTTCACATTTAGTTCATTATTCTGTCAAGCATTAAAGGCCATATATTTTCTTTTAATCAAATCACTAACAATAAGATCATTGTCAGAAAATGTTTTAGTTCTTTTATTTAATGTACCCAAAAATATCTTGATCCATAACACCCTACATAAGCGAATTCCATGCCTCTAACAATCCTAAAGGTCCAAATTAATAATTTGTGTGTTTAATAGATGTTGGAATTTAGCATGAAGAGCAAATATCTCTAAAGAATAAATATCAATTTTCTTGTGAATAATATGATTGGAACAAGACCTATTTATTAACTACCATTTTAATCTTGGATTGTAGCAATGTATAATTTATCCATGCTGGTAAGTGTTCTTGTAATATAAACCTTTTTGTATTCTGATTCATAACCATAATGTAATCTATTAAGTACTATTGTTTTGGTGCATTCATGTTATTTTATAGCAAGTTTTGTACCCAAATAAATTGTTTGTGATAGTCAATTCACATGTGTAAAAATTCAATAATATTTGACTATTTGAATTTAAAGCATCAATATTATTATTACAACATTTTTTAGCCAAAGTCTACCACTTGTACCAATACTTGCATTACAGTAATAAAATAAAGACTCATAGCAATATGCAAGCCAGGTTTTCATTCCATTAGCCTTTCATTGATTATCAAAGAATCCAACAATAGAAGATATTACATTGAACTTTATAGAATATCCAACACCATGCTTTCTGTTTTCATTGACTGTCTACCTTAGTTGCTATTAAAATTTCTTCCTCTAGAAAATTAGTTTTATTAAGACAACTATATCATTTCTAAATTTTGACAGCTCTTTTTTCATCATTACTATCATTCATTCTAATTAATATTATAACAAAAATATAAACTTATTATTTTGTTATCTATTAAAATTTTATTTTTATTTACTTTGTTTTTGTTTTGTTAACCTTTTATTAAATTTTATCTATATATTAATATATAAAATTTAATTCTTTGTTCTCAAATTTAAGTTTGATTAAAAAATTAAATGTTATCCATTAGTGTATAAATTTAATAAAAATTTAGTAAATAAAAAAATAAATAAAAATAAAATATTAATAGATTAAAACTTAATGCTTTTAACATGTTTATGATATAAAAAGTTATACAGATAATCTGTTCAAATACTCATATACACTTATATATTTTAGTTCTGAAGAAGACTGTTGGTCAGTCAAAACTGCAAGATTAGTGAAATATAAAATAAAATATAGCACTGTAAAAGTGATTGAAAATAGGAGAAATTATTTATTTGTTTTACTAAATGTTTTCTTTCCCAGTCAACTCATTCATGAATTATTTTATTTATTTGATGAATAAGAATAGTTTTTAATAAGATTAATTATATTTGTATATCCTCATTAATTTTTTTTTTCTGCAGGAGTTATTATTCAACCAATAGCGGCTCTACCAGACTATCTTCATTACAGAATTCAACAAGCTGAACTTTATCTTTGAGTTTGTGTATATGTATGCATGGTAGAATATTGTTATAACTAACTTTTCTTTTTTATTTAAAAAATCACTGAGATAAATGGAAGTATATCTTTCTCATGCTCTAACTGTTCAAAATTTGTAAAGTAATAAATGTTCTGCCTAAGTAGCAGTCAACTGTTGCTCAATAATCAGCATATACAAACTACTTTATATTTATCTGTACAGCATAGGCAATACTTTAAAAAAAAAATTTTTTTCTTTCCGCCATGACTAATTTTTGTTTACAATAAAATAGTTATGTTACCATAAAATTAAAACTGGTAATAGTAGTTCATCTTGATTTGTAAATATGCTGATTCCAAGAGATGGTATATTATATGAACAAATTGGCATCTTAAATAAAGATATGCTATTATAATTGTATTAAGAAGTGACTATAGCCATGTAAATTATCATTAAAAAAAGGTTAGTTGCTACACAGATTATATAATATTTATGCATCACATACATAGATAAGTAGATATTAATAGATAGATAGATAGATAGATAGATAGATAGATAGATAGATAGATAGATAGATAGATAGATAGATAGATAGATAGATAGATAGATAGATAGATAGATAGATAGATAGATAGATAGATAGATAGATAGATAGATAGATAGATAGATAGATAGATAGATAGATAGATAGATAGATAGATAGATAGATAGGTAGGTAGGTAGGTAGGTAGGTAGGTAGGTAGGTAGGTAGGTAGGTAGGTAGGTAGGTAGGTAGGTAGGTAGGTAGGTAGGTAGGTAGGCAGGGAGGGAGGGAGAGGTAGGGAGAGAGGGAGGGAGGGAGACAGTCAGACAGAGAATATTTCAAATCATTAGTTTGAATAGTGGAAGTTTTGGTTTAAATACAGTGTTCCCTATGCAAAAGGCTAATAACTATTAGTCTGAGGATTTAGAAGACTTCTACCTACTGTCCATTAATTATTATTCACTCTTACATGAGATAGCTCTCTAATGCAACCAGTGAATATCTGACTCACTTCAATCTTTATCAAATTCATCAGGATTTAATCTCTTCTTCGTTACAATATATATGATATAGACTTTGATTATTTGCTTGATGTTATTAGATTAAAATTATTGACTTTAAACGCAATAATTATTAATTAATAACATTTTTATTAAATTTATATTAGTACAAATAAATAATAATTATTATTAATTATAGAAATAATTAATTTATAGCAATCATAATTTATCAATTATTAGTTTGAAAGCAACTATCAGACTGTATAATTTGATAAATAATGGTTTTAATAATTTACTCATTTATTATAAGCAACAATAAATATTATCTAATTATTAACAAAGCAATAATTAAATACCAGTAGCTTCCTTATTCAATAATTAAAATTATTTCCTTATCATTAGTTTTATTCATAATTAAGTAAAGCCAAAAATATATAGAAAGAGTTTTCTCTAGAGTGAAAAAAAAGTGACGGAAAAAGAGTTCAAATTTCCGACAAGTACATTTTATGTACGCCCTATGTGATTTGGCACAATGGCGGAGTGGAAAATACAAGAGTTAGTGATTCTTGGATCAATTCATGGCTCAACTTGTCACTTTGATACTCAAACATCACATGATATTCAAATCAACTGTCCATATAACTATTTATTTATTACATTTCCTTTTTATCATTTGTTACATGCTATCCATGAATTAGTACAGTTATCGATTGATAGACTCTGGAGCTTAAAATTGATGGATCATAGCCTACCTCTTTTATTCTAGTACTTGGATTGCTTATGAATTCCTGAGTGATAAAGCTTTTTGATTATATATTTCTTATGTTACTTTGTCACAGATAAATGACTTAGATATTTGTTATATTTATTTAATACATATATTATGCAATTTGCTGGAAAACGGGTTTTATAATTACAAATAGTTATTTAGCAATAAATTCAGTAATACAAATTATTACAGAATCGCACTACAAAATTCATAAAGTATGTTGCCACATTACATTCAGTAGACTACACCCAACAAAATATTCAAATGACTTTTTCCACTTTCTTTCATAAAGATGAGTCATAAATGATTTTTCAAAGAGTCACCAGAGTTTTGCTATTAATTTTTATATTATATATAATGCTAGGCAATGGAATATCTGAATTTAATTGATAAAAATGTAATATATAAATAAAACTACATTTGGAGCAAAAACATTTCAAATTATTTGTATCTAAATAATATAAAAATCTTGAAGCAGTTATTTTGAAAGCATGCTAAGCATTAATAAAAGCTAAGTTTAAATTATAGACTACCTTTTCTGTATAAATGCCCAAACATTTAGTCGAATATTACTTTTTATCAATAACTTTTGTTAATGAATTTTTATCAGACTTACTGCAAACTATTGACTTGCTTCTATTTCAGTGATATTTTTAATAAAGTGTATATTTTATATTTACACTTATATGTTTCTGTTACTAAAAACACTTTTTATATATATTTTATATAGTTTTTATAATTAAATTTTCTATGCCTCCTTATGAAAAACTATTCTTCCTTATGAAAAACTATTTTCAGGATTTTAATTCCTATAATCGCTATATTACTAATTATTACATGTATTCAAACAAATAAGATTCCGTGTCACAGGTAGATGAAAATGAGAAACTTTCTATTACTTTTGATATATAAACTGAACTTGTGAAAGTGATTTACCAGTTTAATATTCAAGCTCCTAATAACCTCAAACTCCAATTTAGGCACAGTCAATAAAAATTCATTTATTTAAAGAACCGAATAAGCTCTAAACATGGGTGAACCACTTATGTTTTTTAAATGTGTATTGACATGGAGTATCAATTCTATAGCACAATATATATATATATATACTTAAGCAATCGAATTATACATAGATCAATTTTTTAATATGGTCAATGGTTCAATAAAATTGGGAGGGAAATGATCACTGTTAGATAATTGGAAGCTGTAATATATAAGAATGTATAGGTATGTATATATGTATTAGTAGTATAAGACAGGAATTGTTTGTTGGTTGATAGATAATAGTTGTAAGGTAGAAAAAAGATGAATAAGAGAATGTGTAATAGATATATATATATATATATTAATATGGTCAATAGTTTGATAAAATTGGAAAGGAAATTATCAATGTTAGAAAATATGAAATTGTAATATATATGAATGTATAAGTATTGATGATATAAGAGGGGAGTTGTTTATTTCATGATAGATAATAAGTATAAGAAAGAAAAAGATGAATAAGAAAATGTGTAGTGGATCTATACATATATGTAAATTTATAAAAATAAATTTTTTTTATTTTTTCATGGATTTATTTTTAATGGTCAATGTTTACTGTCACATGTTTAATTTTTAAAAATGGCATCTTGTGAAGATTCATTTGTGGATAAAAATCGATTTGATATTAAACTGTATACAAATCAGTTGTCTATTATTTCAAGTTATGTATAATTTGATTGATTAAATATATATAGATATATCTGATTTCTTTGCACAAAGCAATGATATTACCCTTTTTAAGAAACTATAGCAGATCAATTCTATTGGCACCTCTCCTTTGAATGTATGCAAGACAATAACATTTAATAGTCATGTCATAGATCTATTGATAACTTATCATAATGTAATGTTATAATATACCCTGCCTGGTTTCTGGATTTTGCCTCTTCCACATCTAACATCCACCTTTTACACTATTGCAGCCAATAATCTGAAATTCAAAAAGAAACCCTAAGGTTTTGCAGCCAAGTTAATTTCCTTGAATGGTTATTGGCATTTAACACCATGTTGGTCTCTAAACACTTTAGAGACTTCAGTTTTATGCCAAATGTGTGATTTTTTATTACAAAATCGAGTTTTCAATGGAGTCTAGATGGTTATTGTATATTTAAATATATATTGATTTTTGTTAGTGAGGTGCTCACATTTGCACTCACTCATTAGTCGACTTTTTTAATCACTCAAGCTAATAGCCTGAGATTTAGTCACATCCTAAGATTTTAAATCTAAGTTAACTTGTTTATATAATTATATAGTTGTAATACTAAGCTAAAAAATTCAGTATTTCTCTTTGAAGAAGATCAATAACCAGAAACTATTTGATAGAATTTGACCAATCTTATTGTATATAGTGTCATTACTTAAGCTTACAAAAGATGGCTCTCAAGACAAGCAATTGGAGTAATTTATTTTTCTTGTAGAATAGTATATTTTTACTTAAGAGTGGATTTCACTGTTTCTTCTCACAACAGAATGATAGAAAACACTTTCAATAAAATAAAAACATTTATAATCAGTACTTGCAATATTGCCTCTGATAATTGTTTTTATTTTACTACAGCAGGAGACTATAATTAACTAAGGTCTTTTTTCTGGTGATCACTTAGGATATGTTAAGCATAAAATAAAATCAATATTGTCATTTAAATTAACAAACCATAAGATTAGCACTATGTTTGGGAGAGTCTATTGTTTAAAGGCTCTATACAAAATATGATTTTATTAATATCATTCTTTAATTATTTTTACAGGTTTGAGATATAGAAACGCAGGCAACAAGATTATTTTGGGAGGAAAAAAATGTTAATATTTAAAAAAATAATAACATAATCATAATTAAATTGTCTAACTTTGAAGAGTACATATAGTGCAGAATATAGATATCTGTGCTAAAATAAACACTTTTAATCATTTGAAACAGATTTCCGTTAAATAGTTTTTAAACGATCAATAAAATATAAAAGTTCTGGTAATAAAACAATGAAAATTTTTAATATCAAATACTATAATAAAATAAGACTTTTTTTTCTTCTGTAATACAGAAATTTTTTTTATTTGTGGATCATTTATCTTTTTCACATGTATGTGGTCATGTGTGTTGGTTGTATAAGACAGATTTGACAGATGTAAGAAGCTTGAAAATCTGAGTGCAAGTCCCTTATAATTACATTAAATTTAGTATAACCAATATACATATATTTAAATATTATATAAATATAAATTTAAGTAAAAAAAATAATGTGGATTCATTCTTATCTTTTCAAAGACTCCATCTTGAGTTTAGAAAGTGAAACTATTTCTCAGGATTATAAATTCATAAAAATAAAACATAAATAAATTATTAGTTAATGATATACATGAAAAATTCATTGGAGTTATTTATTCACTAATTTTTACTTATTTTCATTTTTCCACTAGAGGAGTATGACTTTATTTAAAAAATGATCAAATAAAATTTCAAAAATTTCAAAAACACAAATAGAAACCACAGTCAAATAATGATAATTCAGAAATTGTCAATACTTTAAGTAAATCGATAACAAAAAAGAACAAATTTTAAGTGCAAACATTTAATTATTATTATCAAAGTAAATTTATTATGATTTTGCCTTCATAAAAGATTTTAAATAGGCTACTATAGTACACTTTTCATAAAAATGTTTATGCCAAAGCATCATTAAGTTAATCAATACTTCATTTAGAAACAAATTTTAGTCAGCATAAAAATAAATTCTTAGATTTCTTAATGGCAATAAGTTAAACACCCAAATATCTAATACATAAAAGCTCACTCCAACAGATAAAACCTATTCTATGTAAAATACTCTTTTTTTTTGAATGGTTATCACATTGTAAAATCTAAAAGATGGATGCCATTCCAATGGGGATGAATAGTGAAAATAAACATATTCTTATGTTAGTAAACAATATTCTTATGTTTAATAATACCATAAACTTGATGAATTGCTATGTATGTGATGGCATAAATTGTTAAAATAAGATCAGCTCTCTATTCCAATGGCACCTACAGTAAACTTAAGTAATAAACATCACATGATCACCATTTCTTATGTTTGCTCTTAACTGTTATTAAAACAGGCAAAACTCTCTATACATATTGCCATTCAGTTCAAGCCAGAATAATCAATGGATTCCAGAAGGCATGTACATAAAATCTCCATCTAGCACCTACTCATCCAATATCCTTAGACTAGTTTCTGGTTTGTGACCTTCGTCAGTGAGAAGCCTTGGATCTGAAAGCACTGCAGTTAGATCTTAGGATCTAATGCAACCCTCCAGAAGCCACCTTTTATCTCTACTTAACTACAAAAGTATGAGACTTAAATTGAAAACACTATTATATTTTCAATTCAAGCTCATCAGCTTATATAGTCATATTGAGTAATCAACAAGCATTTACCAAATTTTAGCACAATGAAATCATTTGCAGACTGCTTTTTGACTTTGTGAATGAAACTTAAGATTTAAAGCTGGAAATAATGCAGTTATGTATCTAGCAACCACTTATCAAATCTATTTTATTATCCAAGCTAAAAACCTGAAATTTAATACATCCTAAAGTTTGAACCTAAGCTAACCAGCCTAAATAATTATATATATCTGATTCCTCAATCAACAACTACATTTTTTAGTATAGTGGGGGTTTTTTCAATTATTAGTATTTTTTTTCCTGAGTCAGATATATATATAGATGTTCCTGTAGATTGGTTTGTATTTCAAACCTAAGGGTGTTTTTAATTTCAGGTGGAATTAATAGTGGTTGCTAAATGCAAAATTGCATTACTTTCAGATTTAAATCTCAAGCCTCATTGACAAAGGCAAATTCTAGAAACCTGTCTGGTGTTGAGCTTTTAAATGTACTAACATCTATTTAATGCTGATTATGTAAGTTTGTTGTAGATTGTGCTAAAATTATCCAAGCTAAAGAGGTACATTTCTGTTGCTATTGTGGCATACAATTTCAATTCATTGAAAATATATATATATAAATCTTTATATTATGTAATATATTAAAAACAGTAGTTTATTCTATTTACTACTTTTTTCAGAGCCATCTATTGTACATTGGGTAATTGTTGGACACTAGACATAATGTGTTATTTGATATTATACAATATATTCAGAAAAATCAAGAGGTGTGTAAATAAGCCACTAAATTGTATGATGACTTGCTCAGAAAATTATGTGCTGTTAAAGTACTTGAAGTTTTGATTTTAAAATGTGTTAGATTTCAAATTCATCATCCAATATTTGCACAAAAAAAAACAGATATATCAAGCATTAATATTTTTGCAGTGCTATTATTATTATTCTTTCTTTTTTTCTCTCTCTATGGACTGATTATTAACACAGTTATATCCACTTTATATGATGAAAAAATATTTTCTTCAAATAATTTTATTTCCTTAAAATTCCAACTGTTCAGCAGCCTTCTTCAGAACTACAAAATATTTAAATATATACATAAGAACATAGAAATTAAAGATGTAAGTATAATAAAACATTTGTCTTTAAGTAGTCATGTGTCATTAAACATTTTATAGTTCTGAAGAAGACTGTTGTATAATTGAAACTGTAATGAAATAAAATTAATTAAAAAAATATTATTTTTACATTATATAAAATGGAAAAAGAATGATGTTATTAACTTAATTAATATTTATTTCTTTGAAAGTTTGTGATTACAGCATTGTACTTAATTGACTAGAATTAACTGTTAATTAAAAAAAATTAAACACTATTTAAATTTTTCAAATTAACATTACCCAGATTAATATATAACACATTGTGAGTGAAATTATTCTTTTTTCTTCTTCAGCTGTTATTGGCCTGACCAGTAAACAGTACTAGCATGGGGATCAAACCTGGGAATCCTAACACTATATTTAAGGTTAACACACTAACTAACTAGATTATCAATTGTTAATGTAAGATACATTTGTTATGAGTTGCAGGATTATGCTATTTAAATTTAGAATATATCATAAGCATTTATAATCCAATATTTTGAGTGAAATTATTATCTTCTTTTAATTCAGCTGGTATTGACCTAACTAGTAACAGTAGTAGCATAGGAATTAAATCTGGATTCCTTTACATTCATAAATATTAAATTTAAGATGGTGCTCTAAGTCACTAAGCTATCAATAGTTAATGTAAGATACATTTGTTTTGTGTTGCAGAATATACTGAAATAGTTTTTATATTATTTTAATTTAGTATATGTGATAAACATTTGATGGAAAATAACACATTTTGAAATCAAAGATTTTTTAAATAATAGGATAGTTAATTAGAGAAGATATAAATTAGTATTAAAGTTTATCGGCTTAACGTTTTCGAGGATCCATGCCTCATATTCATAGCCTTCATAAAATGTATAATAAAATATATGCAAATACAAATATTCAAATAAGCTAGTATTACGTAGCCCATTTCTTCGAGATCTCGAAGCAAGTGTCTTTTCTATTAATGGCATGGATGTTTCCATTGATGTAAAATGCCTCCTTTATTTTTCTTTTGTGATCATTTGATTCTGAGCACAATATTATGGGATTGGCAGGTGTGAAGTTATGTCCAGATTGTTTAGCATGCTCCAAAAATATAGAGGATGTGTTGCTGTTTTTCTGAGCTCTGTTAAATGTGTAAATATGTTGAGCCAGTCTAGTATTGTTGTAGCTTTCGTTTCACCATAATATATAGCGTGGCATCTGGCCTGAGGGCAGGCAATAGAGTACACCTCATGTGGGGTGAACGATCGATCAATGTGGTCTTTAGAGTCGTTAATCAATTTATTAGAATTAGGTGGAGTTCTAACTGCTATGTTAAATTTATTGTTTAATGCTGTCATTAGTTTGTTAGATATTTTAGGAATGTAGGGGATTGTTATTCTAGATAGATTGGTGCGAGGTACATTATTGTTTATTGTATTATTAAATTTTATGATTTTATTTTTAATAGCTTTGAATTATGGTGAAACGAAAGCTACAATCAATACTAGACTGGCTCAACATATTTACACATTTAACAGAGCTCAGAAAAACAGCAACACATCCTCTGTATTTTTGGAGCATGCTAAACAATCTGGACATAACTTCACACCTGCCAATCCCATAATATTGTGCTCAGAATCAAATGATCACAAAAGAAAAATAAAGGAAGCATTTTACATCAATGGAAACATCCATGCCATTAATAGAAAAGACACTTGCTTTGAGATCTCGAAGAAATGGGCTACATAATACTAGCTTATTTGAATATTTGTATTTGCATATATTTTATTATACATTTTATGAAGGCTATGAATATGAGGCATGGATCCTCGAAAACGTTAAGCCGATAAACTTTAATACTAATTTATATCTTCTCTAATTAACAATTATATATTTTACATATAGTGAGAAATAAAGCTATATTTATAATAGGATAGTGTATTAATATTACATGCTGCAGCAATGAACTTAAGCACAAGATTTAGTTTTACAAATAAAGTAAATTTCTCATAAATAATTACAACTCACTGTTTACTACAGCATAACAATTGACTTCAGCTAATATGAATGAAGATGTACATGTAGTATTAACTTAGTGCATAAAAAATAAACCAAGGTGTGATAGAGTGCAATCAATTCTCATGTATGAAAAATCAACTTAAGCCACAAAGTTCCCTATTTATTTGTAGTAATAAAATAGAAGCATTTAGTAGAAAACTTCATGTCTGATTAATTCTAGAAATTGGATTCAATTTATTCCTATGTTTTTTCCCAATGTTCTCACTTAGAAATGGCAGATACATATCACATTAAAAAAAATGTATCTGACTTGTTTAACACTTTCTGAAAATGCTTATTTGTCTTATTAAGTGATTCAAAATCTTTTCCTATAATATTAAAGACATTTAATTTTTTATCAGATGGAAAAAAATTAAGAATCTTAGCAGGTATAAACTTATCTTGCTATACATTAACCATCAAAGAGAATTGCTAACATTTTATTTGTCAGTTGGCTCATGTTGCTATCATTTTCAACCATATCAAGTCACTGTAGGATGAAGGTCTCTCCAACTTAGTTTCTCTGACCTATGGCCTCTATTTTTTACATCATGCCAACAAACTTTTTATTTCATCTGTCTTATGTGTGATTTCTTTATAGGTCTTTTACAATCACTTGGGATTCAGTTTGAAACTTCAACCTGTTTGTCTATTGCTATCTCTTCTAGTGAATCTGTCAATCACAGTTCCATTTCAGCCTTTTAATTCTTTCAAAGATATTTGTTCTGGGCACCCAAGTATTTCACTTTCTATCCCTTTTTATTTCCCCTAACATACTTCTCTCCATACTTTATTGAATAGTCTAAAGTCTCTGCATTTTTCTTCTGTTAAATGACTGAGTCTCCGATCCATACATATGAATTAATATAACATTTACTAAATACTTCTTTTTCAAACACGTAAGCAAAGTTACTTACAATATTAAATTATTTCTACCAAGAGCAGATAATTATATATTTTCAAATATTTGATCTTCCCTTATTATTTATCCATCATATTATTGATTGACAAGTGTACTATTCCTGTGCAATTTTAATGAGAATATCATGCTCTAAGAAAAATTGTCATCAAATGTTTATATCCTTTATGATTACTCATTTAGTTGGAGCTATATTTTTCAGCAATAATTGGTATTCGTAATATTTTTAAACATTCGTCACACAAATATAAGTGCTACCTAAGAATTTTCTTAAGTAAGTTGGTTGAAGCAAGAACAAATGCATTAGTTAAAGAAAAAATAACAACAGTGGATTTATTAATAATCAGTGTTAATTGTTAAATAAATTTTAAGATTGTCCTAACTTTTCTTCCAATAAATATAAAACGCATCATTGAATAGTAGTTAGTGAATCCATTCTTTATGACATATTTTGAAATTAGAAACCAATCAAATGAACTTTCTTTCTTCATTTCAATATTATATTCTTGCCTGTTAGGCAAATAAACCTCATCAAATAAAAAGTATAAACAAAAAACAACATATATATATATATATATATATATATATGTTGTTTTTTGTTTATACTGTTGATATATATATATATATATATATATATATCAACAGTGGCAAATTGCAGTTCATGAGATGCATATCTATGAAACTCTTGATATAATATGAATATTGATTTTCATGGCCATTTTCTTAAATTTTTATATTAATATCTATAATAATATGTATGAATATTAAAATACTTTATTTCATAAATGCTCTACTGATAAGTAAAAAAAACCAGATATTTTCAAACTTTAAAGGTTTAGCTTTTAAATTAAACCAGTTAAAAGATTATTAATTCTAATTTTATTATCAGATTTCTTTGGTAAGAGGTATTTTGTCATTGATAATGTGTATTATTCTCACCAAAATTAGTTCTAAAAGTGGCTACCATGGCTCTTGAACATTCAAAAATGAGTGAAAAGTATTATATGAAGTTCTTATTAATGAAAACATTGCCTATTCCTGATATATATATACACATAGAATTATCAACATTCAAAGGCAATTTGCATTTACCCTTAATGTTAAAGAAAATTACCATAAGATTGAGAACTTCATATTCAAACTGATTAATCAAAAGATTCTCTTTAACTCTTCTTTTGATTTCATTTTTATTTATAAAAGATCATCTTTTAATCGATTGAATATTTTTTTATAATTAATAGCATAGTCATTAATATATTAGGCTGAGATAAAGTACCTATTCTTAACTGCTTTAATAAATTTTATTACTCATTCATAAAGACTCAACTTGTTCTTTTGTTTACATAGGTCTTAAAATAATTGTGCATACTTTACAAAGCAGTCCTGGAATATTTTTATTGTCTACCAATTCTTTAGAATTATTTAATAAATAATTTAAAGTAAATCACTTTCCTCAATGCAAATTGCTATTCTCATCACTACCACCCCCTACTCACATGTACACATACTACTACTAAATGACTTTTTTTTTAGAAACTCTATAAACTGATGATTATTTAATTCTCATTGATTGTTTATTAGAATAATATTAGGAGATATTATAGTCTAATAATATATTTTAGAACAGTTCTTTATATGCAGTGAGATAGACGTAATCTGTTTATAATGCACTATAGTAATATAATGTTAATTGGAGACATATGGAAGATAACTAACTGTGCACACACACACACACCTAACAATATTTCAGGACTAAGTTAATCTAAAATGTAAGACCACAACGATCATAGGGATAATAAAATTTTGGAATACTGATTTTTAAAAAAACCACAAATTAAATAAAGTAACATTTAATTGATCAATAGAATAAAATTGACAATCAGGATACAAGTTATCTATTTTCCATTGGGTTTTAAATTAAGAACTGTGATGAGAACCAAAATATCTAGGCAAAAACTAACTTTTTTATCGGAATAATAATATTTATAAGATGAACTTAACCATTTCATTTTATTATTAAAATTCTTTTGTTGCTAATTAACGTTATTAATTAATTTCAAAAACATTCTGACTTAAATATAGATTACTAAAGCATAAATTATTTATGTAGAAATTGTTTGAAAAAAAAAAAAAATAATGAAACTAGGATAAAATAAATACTTATTTATCTCAGCAAATTCAGATAGCAATGATGCGTTGTAAAATGTAATCAATATATTGCTTTAATTTAAAAATATATGTCTATTAAACATATGCGTAAATTACATTTTAAACCAAACTTCCCTGCTTTAAATTTGTCTAGCTGGCTATTTATATTTATTTTCCGTGAATATTATTTGATTGTAATAACTAACTATAATTATTCTCATAATGAAGTAACACTTCGAAATTAGTAAAATATTTTTTTTCTAGTCGTCGTCTCAATAAAAATCTAGTGGAATTGTTGTCTTTAGCTATAGTCGCCTCAATTGCAAAATCCTATCTATTGTTTATATGACAAACCACGAGCCTGTTGCTCTGTTGTTGTTGTTCTGACTAACTTCTCTTCTTCTCTTGCCAAACTCAATTTGTCTGATTTAGCTATCAATATTCTTTTTTATATATTCTTTCAAAATTATTTATTGAAAAGTAAACAGCTACTAGTGTTTATTTTTAAAACATAAACTTAATTTCACAAACAATGACATTAAATAATGTAATCAAAAAGTTAATTAATTTTTATGCCTAAAAAAAAATTATATTTACAAATGCAAGAAAACAATTGAGGGGGGTGGGGGATAAAATTAAAACAATTATTTAAGCTTTATATTTAGAGATTTACCGAAATTCATATACTTATAAATAAATTAATGTATTATATTTTTAAAAATATAAAAACCACATAAATTTACAAAATTGCAAGAAAACATTATATAGCACAACTTTATGCTTATCATCTTTTATATCTGTATATATGGGGTAAAATGTGTTGGGAGATACATTATTTTTTTGCTTGACAGGTATAACATTTTTAGAATTATTCAGTAACTTATTAACATTATTTCCTTCCAAAGTCAAATTTTGTTCACACTTAAAGCACAATACAAAGAAAAACAACAAATTACAAAACTAAGTTGAATACAAAGTATATAACATCCCAGAAATTACAATGGTTAATCAAATAAATACAACAGAAAAACAGTCAATTTAGTCTGATTACAACTGTTTCAATGAAACTGAATTAAAGTGTTACAAAACCTACAAGGTAAACATTAAATAATAAACTTATTTGTAACACAAAATGAAACATTAAACACACACCCTTATACGTATCCTTAAAAAATTTTACTTGAGCATTTGAAATATATGGAATAGATATCCATTTTTTATTATCAATCGTCAACTTCTTTAAATCATTGTAACTCTTTTTAAATTGACTAATGTATTGTTAATTTGTTTAATCTTATTCCTTGGCAAATATCTCAATATTTTTTAATTTATCTCACTGGTAACGACATAATTTTTCATTAACCAAACAAAAAAGGTCTAAAACTTGCCACCATATACATACTTGGTATTTTTGATTTCATTTAATGTTTCATTTTGTGTTATTAGTGAATAATTTTAGAAATGTCATACCTAACAAGCAAAAAAGTAATGTCATGCATCAATTTTTTTGTGAATGTATGTTATCATATATAAATGAATCAAGGTGCAATATTGAAAAAATATTAAAGGAGCAGGAATTGTTATACAAGTGTATGAAAAGTAAAAATAATAATGATTTAATGAGTGCTTCAGTTTTTTTGGATCATGAAAGGACATGTAAATATAAATTTAAGTTTGATAGTGAAAGTGTTAAGATTAATCATGAAGAGAGAAACCATAATAAAAGAAAAATTAAGGAGGCAATTTGAATAAATAGAAATAAAATGAATATAATTAATAGACAAGCTGCTAACATTAAAAATTCAGGATTCATGGGATTTGAGTTGAAGACGTTTATTTCCATTTTGTTTTTGAATTTAATGGCAGTTGAAGCAGGTTAAATAATTAACAGAAAGTATTTCTGCAGATTGAAAGACTGTATATAATAATTAATTACAATTTTATTTATTATTTTTATTATTACAATAGTTTTTAATTAACAGACCTTTTATTTATATCATATATATATTGATAAGTGGTGTCTGACTTTTTTAAACATAATAATCAAATAGTTTTTGCTTGGTAGTTCATAAGAATTTTTACCCCCATAAAGAACAGATTTGTAAATTATGAACCCATGAATTTTGAATTCTAGAATCTGCCACTCTGTACTATATTATGGACATTTTTGATAAATGTTAATATCTATAAAATAACAGAGAAACCAAAATGTTTGAATAAAAAAAAATCATCTGAAGAAGTTACTATAATTATTGTTTTAAAATACAGGCATTCTTATATGTGGAATTTAATTAAATATAAGGGATTTGAACTCAGACTTTCAAACAACCTTCAAGTCTCCACACTATCTCATACTACTGATACACATGAATGCTGGTTCAGCATGAAATACGTATATTGGTGATTGTTTATCTTTTCTACATGTGTGTGGTCATGTGTATCAGTAGTATGAGATAATGTGGATAGTTGAAAATTGCTTGAAAATCTGAGTTCAAATCCCCTATATTTATAATTATTGTTTTAACCCCATTTACTTTATTTTATACATATATAGAAGGTGGCATAACCACTAGTGGATATTGTAATAGTTGCATAAAAACACTGATCATTTTTTATGCATAATCCTGTATTTATAATTATAATCTGTTGTATGCTAAAATATATATCTCACATAGGAAAGTACCTTCACACACTCTTTCTTGCTTTATTTCTCATAAATTCATAACTATTGTTCTTCTTAACATTGTTAATCAAGTATTCCTTCTGCTACCTCTTTTGTTATACTCCTTGTAATTCTTTCTAACTTAATTTTCATAATTCCTCTGGCTCTAAACATATATCCAATCCATTTCCTCTTTACAATTTTCTCAAAAAAAATTTTTTGTTTCACTTATTCTTTTCAACACTCTAATATTGCTAAACTTACTTTTTCAAATTATCTTTTTCATTTTTTTCTAAATCATAACTGTAAGGCCTCTGATTTTTTGTTTCCATTTTTACTAATTATCCACACCTCGACTCCATAAAAAACTATATGCCAAATAAATATTTATCAAGCCTTTTTTCAACATAATTTTAAGGAGCCACAAATATTAAGTACTTGTTTTGACAATGCTCCTTTTGCTCTTTTTTTTTTAACTAATACTTCTAATATCTAATAACCAGCTTCTCAAATATATAATGGCAACACTGTTATAACTTTCTATTCAATGTGTATCTTTAATTTTTCCTTTTTTTAATTTATTTTACTTATTTTAAATTTTTATATTTTTAAAATACAAGCATAATTCATATACTTGGAGTTTAAATGTAATATAAGGGATTTGAACACTGACTTTCAATCTCCTTTCAGCTATCCATTCTATTTTATATAACCGATACACATGACTTTACACATATGAAAACGTATATTGGAGATCATTTATTTTTTTCACATGTGTGTGGTCATGTGTATCAGTTATAAGAGATAGAGTGGATAGCTAAAGGGAACTTGAAAGTCACTATCCAAATCCCCTATATTATTTTATAACTATTTATTTTTTATTTTAACACAAAAAATAGCATCTCTTTATTAAATTTATAATTATTAACTTATCAATAAAGCGATCTCTTCTAATCCCTCCCATATGCTAAATCTATTCATAACAAAACAATAATGATTTAAAAACTAATCTTTAATATATATAATGTAAGACAGAAGAAATGCGGCAATCTTGCCTTATATTTCTTTTTATATCTACCGTCCCTACAAGAAAACTATTAAACACAAATATATTCTGTTTAAAAAATAAGAAACAAACACAGTTAAAAATAGTCCATTAATTTCAATATATATATATACAACAAACAACATAGAAACTTCATTACAACATGAACTATTATAATGTACAATAATATATTTCAATGTTTCAACTATATTATTTTATAGTCTTTATCAAGAAACAACTAAAAATATATAAAAAACAATAAATACAAATGTTTCATAATACATATACAAAATACAAATACGTCTTACCTTAAACCTCTTCTATCTAACAAACAATCTTAACTTTTCATTACATTCATTTCTTAAATACCTTCTTTAAATACCCTATAAATATATTTAATAAAATCAACCTGTTATCCTCTTTTTTTCAATTAACTTCCTATTCATTATTAGTTTCATTTCATTAATATAAATTCCTTTTATAATTCTTTCATAATACGATCTAATACATTCTATAAGTTCTATTTTAAAATCTTTATGTTTAAATTTACTCATATGACCATAAACTGCAGAATTTTTATCATTTAAATAATGTTTTAATCTTGTTTGTCAATTTATTCCTTGTAGTTTTAACATATGACATTTCTTTATTATCTTTAAAACAATCAATATTTTATAATATAAATCTAATTCATAACTTCTGAATTATTACAATCATTATCATTATTAATTAACAAATTTAAATTTTTTTTTGTTTTTAGAAACAGAACAAATAATAACATTATATTTTTTATTAATCATATTAAATAATTTCCTAATTTTAACAGAAAAATCTTTTGGAACATTGAAACCAACATAAATCATCATCATCTTCTTCTCCTCCTCCTCCTTCTTCTTCTTCTCCTCCTCCTCCTTCTTTTTCTTTTTTTCTTCTTCTTTTTCTTCTTCTTCTGCTTCTTCTTTTTCTTCTTCTTATTATTATTATTTAATCTTATCCTATTATTATTATTATTATTATTATTATTATTATTATTATTATTATTATTATTATTATTATTATTATTATTATTATTTAATCTTATCCTATTATTCATTTTTAAAAAATGAATAATATGATATGTTTAAATCAAATTAAGAATAATAAGATAATTTATGTTGGTTTCAATGTTTCAAAAAAATTGTTTGTTAAAGTTACAAAATTATTTAATATAATTAATAAAAATATATTATTATTTGTCCTGTTTGTAAAAAGAAAAAATAATTAAATTTGTTAATTAATAATGATAATGATGTAATAATTTAGAAGTTATAAATCCGGTTTATATTGTAAAATGTGTAGATTGTTTTAAAGATAATAAAGAAATATCATATGTTGGAACTACAAAAAATAAATTGGCAACAACATTAAAACAGCATTTAAATGGTATTATGGCCATATGAATAAATTTAAACATAAAGATTTTAAAATAGAAACTTTAGAATATATTAAATAGCATTATGAAAGAATTACAAAAGAAGGAATTTATATTAATGAACTGAAACTCATAATGAAGGATGTTAATTGAAAAAAAATAAAAGAAGAATCAGTTAATTTAATTAAATAATTACAGGGAATTATTTTAAGAAAAGTATTTAAGAAATGGAAGTAGTGAAAAATTAAGATTCTTTGTAAGAGGTTCAATGTAAGATGTATTTGTATTTTGTTGTATGTATTATGAAATATTTGTATTTATTGTTTTTTTATGTATTTTTTAGTTGTTCCTTGATAAAGACTATAAAATAATATAGTCGAAATTTTGGAATATATTATTGTACCTTACAATTGTTCATATTATAATAAATCAATATTTATAAAGAAAAAGTCTGTATGAAGTTTGTTGTATATATATTCTGTTTTATGTATACATTTTTAATATGCTTTTTTCTTTCAATTTGTATCATTTCTTTTTGTTTCACTATTTTAACAAATTAACCCAATTCACTTTATCAAACACTTTTTCAAGCTTAGTAAAATAGCTTTTTTCTATTCCCTCTATCTCCCCTATTCCTTTCTTTCTCCCATTCTCTTTAGATTTGTGTGTGCATGTAATAATTAATGAAATCATTGTAGAATGAAAGAAATATGCAGTAGGTGAAGTTATTTACTCTATTAACACTTGCTGCTGAACAAAACTGGTTTGTCAATTATACGTATAGTGAAAGATAGTGGTTTGAAACTTTTAAATATTGGGAAATAGTTGCAATGTAATGGATTATAAGATGAGTTCTTATAAATTTGGCTTGACTGCATCTATTCATAGCTTCATTAGTTATTAAAAATATAGTTATTCTCCAAGATATATGAGTAAATATCCTCTCTATCTTATATAAAAGCAATAACTCATTTCTATGTATTTCATTCTAACGCCATCTAGTGTATATATAAATAATAATAGATACCAGATAATAGAGTTATATTCACATCCCAGGCTAGTTTCTGATTATTGATCATCTTCAATGAAAAGAAAAATGTACACTCCTACAACTAACAACAATTTTATTATATTTTTAATATTCAAGTTAATAATCTGAATTTTAAATAAAGTTTGGATAAAGCCAAAAGAAAGAAATTAATCAAAAGATGTATATGTAGTACTTCTATCTGATATCCATTGATTCCTCAAGCATGATAGCTGATTCTAGAGAAGATCCAAGTTGAGTATAAGAGAGAATTTTATATACAAATATATTCCAATGCCAATTCTCTTTTTCTTACTTTAGAACCATTGACTGTAAATTTGAGCAATCATTGAACATCAGATGGTATAGTACTTTAGTAATCATATTTTCAGGTGTAATGTATGTTATTATTGATATATATCTTAACTAGACTTTCTCTTTGAAGTGCATGAATAAGCTAACAAAAAATCATGAAATGTTGTTTTTGATATATACAACTTTATATATGTATTATAAGAGATTTGAACTCATACTTTCAAACTCCTGACAGCTATCCAATCCATCTTATACAACTGATATATATGACCACATACATGTGAGAAAAATAAATGTTCTCCAATATACGTATTTCATGCTGAGCCAGCATTCATCATTGGTCCAGATCACCATCTCCGACACACATATATAATCACTGCTCAGTTTATATTAATATAGCAAATCTTCAAACTTTAATGGACAAGCACCAACTCTCCAACTCTTCAGCCATCCATATCATTGAAACTCTGAAGATGAAATGCTCAAAGACCTTGATGATGCCAATATTATTGTCATACCCATGCTGACTTTAATATATATGTGCTAGAGTATTTTTTAATAAAGTGGTAATCACAGCACACTAATATGATGGAGATTGAATGATTTTATTTTATTACATATATAAACTTAACATTCCATTAATCATATGACACTCATATGTCTTATAAGAAAAAAAATTAAACCACTAAATATCACATGATCACCATTTCCTATCCTTATACAAGCTGTTAAAATAGTGTCAAACTCTCCATCCAATAGTGCCACCCAGTATAAGTGAAAGTAATCAATGGAGGCAAGAAGATTTGTGCAGTACTTTCAGATCCAAGGCTCCTCACTGATGAAAACCACAAACTAGAAACTAATCTGGGCATATTGGATGAGTAGGCACTAGATAGGAATTTTATACACAAACCTTCTTGCATCCACTAATTACTATGGCTGGCACTGGGTGGCACTGTTGTATGGAGAGTTTGTCATTGTTTTAAGAAAAAAATTGAAAACATACTAATATACATATTCGAAAGATTTATTGCTCCAGAGTTCATAAAAAATTAGAGCGCCTATGGTGATGGAATGGAGACACAATTGTTGGACAATTGAGCTCCAGAGTCCACCATTCAATCACTAACATTAAACCAATATTCTTATACTAAATGCAAATTGTAAGTAAATATCATATGATCATTATTTCCTTAACTTAAATGGGTTTTCTTTTTTAATCAAATATCACGTGATTTTATTGCTGTAGTTTACATTTATACATTAGACAAGTTAGTTAGGCAAATACGGATTTAATCAATTTTTTAATCGAGAGTGGACCAAAGGGATATGTACTATTTTCTAACCAAGTTTAATAAGTGTAACCTATGTATTCAAAAGTATTCTGATCTATCACCCACACTTGTTTTATATTACATATATACTTTTATAATATATAGGATATATGAGCACAGACTTTCACACGACCCACCGCTTACCACTCTATCTCATATCACTGATAAACTTGAACACATATGTTGAAAAGATAAATAATCACCAATATACATATTTCATGCTAAACCAGCAATCATCAGTTGGTCCAGATTATCATCTCCACACATATATGAAAAAAGTGCTCAGGTATATATTAAGATAGACAATCTTCATACATCAACGAACCTACTTCAATCTACTCCACACTCCAATTCTTCAACCGTCCATCCAATTGAAAATCTGATGATGGAACGCTCAAAGGCCACCCTGAGGCCAAATTCTAGTCATACCCATATTAACCTAAGGTAAATCTTCCCTCTCATGTATTAAATGGATTATGTCCTGTACATGAGGGTCAGACTGACTTTAAATCAACATGGGTGTGACTAAAATCTCGACTTCAGGGTGGCCTTTGAGAATTCTATCATCAGATTTTTAATTGGGTAAACGGTTGAAGAGTTGGAGGGTGGAGGGCGAAGCCTGTCCATTAAAGTATGAAGATTGGTTATCTTAATATATATACTTGAACACTTTTTTCATACATGTGTGTAGATGATAATCTGGACCAATTGATGATTGCTGGTTTAGCATGAAATACGTAAATTAGTGATTATTTATCTTTTCATTATATATGTGTTCAAGTGTATCAGTAATATGAGATAGAGTGGTGAGCGGTGGGTCGTGTGAAAGTCTGTGTTCATATACCCTATATATTACTTATATTGATACGGGTATATAATAATCCTGTATTTCAGTTATTACATATATATTTTTGTAAATTCATTAATACCTAATTAAACACACTTTATATACGCTCAAATATCTAACTTTATTCTTATCTATAATCGTTTGCCGTAGATCTAATATTACTTTATTTCTTTCTTAGTCTAGAGCTATTAATCGTTTAGAATTCTTAAATCTAACGGTTCTGTAAGAAAATCTAACGACAAACAAACGGTCTGTCTGGCTTGCGAAAACCAATTAGTCACTTGGCAAAATTTACAAATTGAAAATCCGTAGTGTCCGACTTCTTAAGCGAGACGTCCTCCGAGACAAATTTTATTATACCGCAGAATTTAATAAAATTAAACCACTTTAGATTTTTCTATATTAGATGGATTTAAGATATGCCCCGCCCACGTTTCAGGTTCAAAGTAATATTGATTCATTTTGTCAAGTTGTTAAAATTCTGCTGTTTAGAGAAGGATTTTATTACACGCATCACAAATAGTATAAATTGTTTAAAGATACGGCTTATCTTTTCAGTTAAATGAAACCGTTTTCTTTTCTACTTTTAACAATATTTTAATATTTATCAGGTATCAAAAATGTGAAGAAAAAAGATTTTATACCTTCAAGTTATTAAATTATTTCTATTTACATTTATTATTAGAAAAAGATAAATTTTATCTAGGTATGATATCAGAATCCATAATGGTTGATTTTACCTAAGGCTATGATAAGTAAAATCAAGTAATAAACGCATGATCATCATCATCATATGCGAAGCTATTGACTTCATAAGTTTAAATGATTTATTAAAACCAAGTTTTATGACTCTTAAAAGTTTCTTGGCAAAAAAACACTACAATCATCACTAAACATTAAATGATCAACTTTCAATAAACTGATATTAATGTTTTGGATTCAATTTACATTAAAAGTTCTCATCTTAATATTATTAGATATGGAATAACTTTAGTGTGATGGGTTATTAAAAAGTAAAAGCTTTGGGGCATTATGTTTAGGGTGTTAACATTTTGTGAATAAAACCTTGAGATATTTTTTTCCTGTCCTTGAAGTTAGTTCATAGTTAAACTGTTGGCTATCCATTATTGATCAGTATATTATTATTTAAGTTACTTTTAGTTAGAAGAAGAAACTACCATAATAATGAAGGTTGTTCAACAGTATCAATGCAATAATCACAGAAAAATGCATTCGCCATCAATCCATTTTTTTTTACCATTTTATTATAAGCATAAGTGTTTATAATATTGAAGATAGGTAGCTAATAGTTAGAAAGTGGCCTGAAAATATATCCAATGATTAGCCAATTTTACAATAATTGCTCTTAGAGCAGATGTAGCAAAATCAAATAATATTTTGCTATATATACTATCTTCCCCAGAGGATGAAAAATGACAAGAAATATAAACAAATGGTCATTAAAATGCGTGTTTACTGTCCTAATATGAAACCTATAAGAAAACTGATTTGGATTATAAATATTGCATAATTTTGAATTTAAAATTGATGGCTTAAAGAAATGAAGATAATTGCTATAATATAAGGATGTATAACCTGCTTTTTACTGAAAATAGTCAATAGCCAAAAATTAATCTGAAAATGTGGATATAATACCAAAGTTAATTGCTCAAATTTAAAGTAAATGGTTATGAAGTAAATTATGTTAATTACTGTTTTTAAAATAGAAGTTCACATAACAAAAATGTTTTTATTGCCCTGGTTTAAACCTGGTGCTGTGCATTCTGACTTATGGTATGCTTTAATCAAAATATTTTGCTTGCTGTATGAAAGTAATAATAAATATTTATGTTAAATTTGAACATACCCTTGCTTTTTAACTGCCTTTGAAACTTTGATGCAAAACTAAACCTATGATTTAGTAAACAATGTTTTTTTTTGGTTTTTCTTTAACCTCGTGTTGTGAGCTTATAAATTGTTGGTTTATAACCAGATTCTTTAACTATGTAAGCCTTGTTTTGTAATAAATAATCAAATGATTTATTTCTCAGTTCATAAGAAATTTGAACATATCAAATGGGACAGAACTGGGCCTCGAACCATTGACTTCGAACCGCACTCTATCATTACTGCACCAAAGCACACAGTGTTTGTTTTGTAATTATTTTAAAACAATAATTTTTAAGTTGATCAAAAGTGAAATTTAATATCAGAAAATATTTTTTTAAATATATACCTATATAGCTTTTATTCCGTTCATAGTTAATGTGTTTGGCAAAAGTGAGAAAAAAGAATTTTTAAAATGGATGTGTTTATTAATTTATTTTATATGATAAATAAATTAAAAAGTTAATGTAAACATGTTTGCGATGTGATGTGATGCACTATGACTTCTGCTTATACGAAGTCAGGAATCTCTCAGCAATTATGCCCAAAGAAGCCTGTTAGCCACTTTGAGTTCCTTTTCCATTCCCCACTCCAAGTTTTCCCATATTCTTTGCTATTCTGCTTTATTCCATTTCTATAACATAATCTTTGTCAACTCCATGGCCTTTATATCTAAAACCCCCTTATCTTTTCCCAAACCCAGCATAAAAACCAATAAACACACTTTCTGTGTAATCACTTTGTTTATATTTATTCCTCCACAACTTCATTATTTGTACTTTCTGCTTTCAGGCATTTACATTCAATTAACAGATGCCTAATATTTTCTGTGCCTTTCTTATACAACTTGCAGACTAAATCACCGATATTTTTCCATTTATGTGTATATTCCCTTGTTGCTAAAGATCTCATTCCGAGCCTTAAACAGTAAATTACTTTCCTTGCTATTATCATAAATTAACTCGCACCCAATATTCTGTTTACCTCTATAAATATTTAAATTCTTTTACTCTCCATATTAGCTCTCTGTGTCTCCAACTCCCTATTCTATATTAATGCAAAAATTCTTCTATCTCATTCTTTAACATTATAACATTCAACAATTCTTCTAACACAATCATCCCACCTTTTGTATAAGTATATTGACATAAATTCTTTATCTAAATCTTCTACATATTGCATTATCTTTCATACCCATCTTGTTGCCTGCCCTTTATTCATAACTCAATTAAATACTATTTTGGCTATTCTTTTATTATCAGTAAACTGCAATCTACTGAACATTTTCATTTTGCTTTTTGCATCTCTCATATAAAAACTCAACCATCCCATTTCTCCTTGAATTGCCTCCTTTGCCATCCACACTTCTGCATCTAATGAGTGTCTTCCTACTTCTCTTTGTACTTTTTCTAAGTAATCTAATACCTTTTTACTAACACATAATGCAATATTACCATATGTTAACCCTGCTACTGCCACTGCCTTCTATACAATTCTAGCTACATCATATTTATTATATGAGAACACTGTTAATTTCTTTATCAATCCCTTTCTTTTCTTTGCTTCATTTATCATTTTTTTCTCCCATTCTTCCAAACAATTTCTCTGATTACTTAAGATGATTTCCAAATAGTTATATATATTCACCACACTTAACTTTATATCCCCCAGTAAAAATTCATTGTCTTCTCTTTCCCCAGTATGAATTCTCATTACTTTTGATTTTTCTTCACTAAATTTAATCCCCGTATCTTTACCCACTTTTGCCATGTTCTCAGCATAACTTCCATATCATTCCTTTTTTCTGTACACAATCATTCGCAAATAAAAGATCCGGCAATGTAGATACTCCCTTGCCAACTATTAATGGTATCTACCCCTCTTGCGGGTCAAATATTCATAGTTGCGCCACTGGCCATTGGTGATAATTTGCGACTATTTTTACCTTCTTAAACACTTTTTCTTAGAAAATCTTAATAGTTAAAAACTATATCATACATTTTAATGATTCCTTTACGTCATATTATATTTATACATGTATTTTATCGTATATTACAAATAGCACATGACAAATTTTCCTCATTTTTAATTCTTTAAAGTCGATTCGTTCCGAAGTGCAGATAGGAGCTTTATTTTTTAATTCATCTTTTAAATCACTTCATTTAAATAAAAGAACTTTAGACTCTATTAAATTTTATAATCTTTAATTTTAGTTTTTAATTTATTCGCCATTCAAATCTTTTAATTCGAATCTTTTTTGAAACTCCAGAGAGTGGGTCAGTCGCTCTTTTATAATTATGATGAGACTTCGTCTCGTTGCCAAAGATAGTCAAGGTTAATATTTTTAAAGTGAGAAAATTGATGGCAGTGTTTAAGGTGCTGGAAAATAATGTTGGTTTTATTGCGCCCAGCAATAAATTAGGGTTATTTAAAATCCGTTGAAGCAATTTGGTTAATGGTAAAACAAAAATATACAAAAACATATTTTGCTCCATTTTTTAAGTATATTTATTATTTTTAAATGCACGATTTTAAAATAAACAAAAATTTGCTTCTATAACAAAAAGAAGATCGGAAAGAGAGAAAAAGAGTTATTGCGAAAGAGTGAAATAACATTTTACTTTTTAGTTACTTACATATATATAATTCAGACTAAAACTCAAATTTGTTTCTGGAAAAGAATCTACGTAAATATTTAGCATTTTGAATTATGCATAAAGTTGGGTTTAATGCATTTCATATCCAGGTATTTTTTTAGTACCTTTTTCTGATTTACACATCAATTACCAAAATATTTAAGTAAACCTAAAAGGAAATATGCCTATGTGTTTGAAAAGGAAGGTTTTTAATAAATGTGATTTACCAGTTCTTACTTAATGGATCTGAGACTTGGATACTTAATAGAAGAGCAATACAGAGACTTCAGACCATTAAAAGAAGTATGGAGACATGCATGCTGGGAGTAACAAGAAAAGATCGAAAACGCAATATATGGGTAAGAGAACAAACATGTGTTAATGACCTCATTAAAAAAATTAAAAGACTGAAGTGGAGTTGGGCTGGACATATTGCTAGAAAAGATGATAATAGATGGACAATTGAAATTTTAAACTGGATTCCAAGAGATTGTAAAAGACCCAGAAAGAAACCATATGTGAGATGGGTGGATGAAATAAGAAAGTGTGCAGGGATGATGTGGAGAAAAGAAGCTAAAGATCGCAGAAGGTTGATTGAACTTGGAGAGACCTTCATTCTGCAATGGATTGATAATGGTTGTTGATGATGATGATCTTCTTGAGTTTCACATTTTGTTTTATTTAAAATTTATCTAGCATTCAAACTCAGAATAAAAAATTATTTTTGCTACATTAAAAAAGTTGTGAGTGTTGAAATGTAAAAAAAAAAAAAAACCTCACCCCAATGAGATAAACTGCTAAGCTCTCTTGTATTAAAACTTAAATGTTTTATGTCGATTGTTTCATTAAATAATGGATTTAATAAGGACTTCATAGTATATTGTTTCACTAATGCGTTTAATGTCTTTTTAATAAAAATTAAAAAATGATATAATAAAAGGAAACAAACTTAAAAAAGTGTTAATATGAATGACCCAAACATTGACTTTGAAATAGAATAACTAATCAAAATAGTTTGCCAACAAATTAGTTGCTTAATTATAAAAAAATCAAGTTGCACTGATTTTTTTTTCTTTTTTCTTAAGGAACACACTCGGTTCCAGAAAGTTTGAATATTCAATTTCCTGGACCTAAGTGATTTTGATTTGGAAATAAAAATATTCTGTCTTACAATATACAGATGTTTTATATTGCTATCTAAATACTTATTACCCAAATATATTTGTTTTTATTATGTTTAGAATCGCCACGGTTATGCTTATCTTACTGCCAATGTTTGAAAGTTAGAATAAATTTAGCTACTGGGAAAGATAAATGCCGAACAAATCAAAGCATCACATGATCACCATTCTTTATGCTTACACAATCAGTTTTTATAGAGGCAAAACTCCCCATACACCATTCACTGCAAGCCAGAGTAATCAATGGATGTAAGAAGGTGGGTGGGTGCATAGAATCCCTATCTAGTGCCTACTCATCCAATATCCCCAGGCTTGTTTTTAGCTTGTGAATTTCATCAGTGAAGAGCCTTGGATCTGAGAGCACTGCACCTAGATCTATCCAGTGCTCCCAGATCCAAAGCTCCTCAGTGATGAAATCCACAAGCTAGAAACTAGTCTGGGGCTATTCGATGAGTAGGCACTAGATAGGGATTCTATGCACAAACCTTCCTGCATCCATTGATTACTCTAGCTTGCATTGAGTGGTGCTACTGTATGAAGAGTTCTGTCTCTGTGCCAAACAAATAAACTAATATCAAGTGTAAAAGTTAAACAAAATACTTTTAATTTGGTTAACCATAACAAATATATGAATATTTCACTATTTTGAATTCAGGTAAATTTTGTGTTTAAGTTATAGAAGTAATTTTCTTATTTAATATAAAGCAATCTGTTTCAATCTCTAATGAGTTCATTGATCTTCAGAGAAAGATATTTTGGGTTATGAATAGTTATGCCTTTTTCATCTCTCCTGTTTCAAGCTACACTTTTTATATGATCTGACCCTGTCTTATATCCACTTAATTAATATAACTATACTTCTGATAACATTATAGCAAATGATTTACTTTGTTTATGAATATATCTAGGCTTTAAAATTTTTAATTAAAAACAAATTAAATTTACAAAACACCTGATAATAGATTAACAAGAACTGCATTAAATATTATAATCTTATAGTTTATATTGCACTCCATTGTAAACTATTGATTTTATAACAAAACATCGGAGAAATCAATAAAAATAAAAAAACAAGGGCTGCTTTAGTATTTACAATCTTATTCTCAATGTTTTATTCAAAGACAATTCAAATTTACATCATTGATTATATTTGCATTTCAATTTTAAAATTTGCTTTAACATAGATTTTGTTTATTTATCATCAATCTCACACACATAGGACATATGTAAAGGATCTTCATTCTCATCTAGAAAAAGGGAAGGTATATGAAGAATGGAGTTTTCAAATGGCTTGGTAGTGCTACTTAATATTTTAAGACCACTAGATAGCTATTTAAAAATTTTAGATGAATATTTTGTATATAAAAACTTCAAAGTTAAGGTAAAAGTTGGGTGCTACTAAGACATAATCTGTAAAGACCGCATAGCAAGTAGTCCTCTAAAGAGAATGGTGTTGAATAGTGGGGGATTATAGGAATTTTTTTTTTACTTTCAAACATATGATTACAGCCTTTAAAAATATAAATAAGCCCTAAGATGCATTTCAATTGTGTAAATAATCACTCTTGAGAAATTACTGGCTTATAACTCTTGTAACAATGGATGTCAGAAGGTTTGTGCAGAAAATCCCTCTAGTGGCAAACTCATCCAGTATCCACAGACTAGTTTCTAGTCTGTGGCTTTCATCACTAAGAAGTTTTGGATATAAGATCACTGCACCTACATCTTAGGATCTAATGAAATCCTATAACAGCCATCTTTTATCTTTTTATTAACTATAAAACAATGAAATCAAATAAAAATGCAATAATGTTTCCAATTCAAGCTAATTTGCTTGTATAGACATTCAAATCTGAACCCAGTTCAATGTCTATATACTCTGATGTCTGTTTTTTAATAACCATAGTTACTATCATTATTTAGGCTGACTTGATATTAAACCAGCAAAACATCACATAACTATTACTCCTTATGCTTGCACAAGCTTATTAAAACAGTAGCTATCTCTCCATACATTAGTGCCACTTATTATTGTGTTTTCATTTGTTCAAAAGGTGGCTGCTAGAGGGTTCCATTACATCCTAAGATCTAGATACATTGCTCTCAAATTAAAGGCTCCTCACTGATGAAATTCACAAGCTAAATACTGGTATGAGCATATTGGATGAGTAGGCACTAAATAGGAATTTTATGCATAAATTTCTGGCAGCTATTGATTACTATGACTTGCACTGGGTGGCATTATTCTACAGAAAGCTTGCTACTGTTATAGTTTGTGTAAGCATAGAAAATAGGGTTTATGTGATGTTTTGTTGGTTTAATACCAATTTTTCCTAAAGGATGATGGTGACTATGGTTATTTAAAAACACCAAAGACACCAAAATGTATATATACTGAACTGGGTTTAGATCTGTATGGTTATACAAGCAAATTAGCTTGGGTTGAAAACATTTTTTGTTTTTATTTTGGACTCAAAGCTTTATAACTAAAAAGGTGGGTGCTAATAGGTTCCATTAAATCCTAAGATCTAGGTGCAGTGCTCTCAGATCTAAAGCTTTTCATGATTAAATCTACAAGCTAAAAACTAGCATAATGATATTGGATGAGAAGGCACTAGATAAGATTTTATGCACAAACCTTCTGATGTTCATTGATTAATATAGTTTGCATTGGGTGGCCACTATTGTATGTAGACTTTTCTAGTGCTATAAACAGTATGTATAAGCTGAGAAATAGTGGTCATGTGATGTTTTATTGATTAATTAGAACTCTTGCCCAGAAAAAAGGAAATGTATCATAAATTTAGAGTTTTGAATGACTCAGTGATGTTATTTCATCCTTCCCAATTCACTTTACAAACATCCTTCTTCCATCATAAACTCGTGACAATTTTTGACTTTTAATAAATGCACAAATGCATATCCAACATTAGAATATTTCTTTAACCTAGATATAAATTAATTGTTATTAAAGGTCAAATGTATCTTTTTTATTATTATTTATAAAAGGAAAATTGTATTTTGCTTATTCAATGTTTTACCTTTCTTTATTCATACACAAAATCTTATATATTTTTTTAATTACAATTCATCATAATTATACTTTTAAACATACAATTAACACAAAGTAAATATTCTCTAAGGTATACTTTGATTAAAATTAAGTCGACATAATATATATTGGAATAATATAGAACAAAAATATAAAATGTTTGGAAAGTGGGATGATCTGGGACAACGGAAATTTAATTAAAATCCATTTTAAGATCGTTTACACTTATTCAGGGTGGTGAATGCGGTTTGCCCCATTAAAAGACTGCTAAATCCGCTTATGGAATGTTCCTCGCCTAGTTTTGCAAGTGGCAATAGTGATACTACCAAATATAATGAAATTAATATTAAATAAAAAAGTACAATCATGAATATTAAATAATTATAACTCAGACTATATGTGATTGAAATGGAAGTAATATATTACAGAACTCAAGTCACAATTCCTTCCGTTTCAATTGCATCATAAATATTATAAAAATAACAAAAATACATATTTTATTTTTAATAAATATCAAATATTTATCTAGAATTAAAGAGAGTTAATAATTTTTAATTTGCACAGAGGAAACTCTTCATTCAGTAGTGCCTCAGTGAAGGAAGGTTTGTGCATAAAATTCCTATTTTAGTGCCTACTGCATCCATTGATTTCTCTGGCTTGCACTGAGTGGTGCTACTGTATGGAGAGTTTTACCTCTATGTAAACAGCTTGTGTATGCATAAATAATGATGACCATGTGATGTTTAATGGTTTAATTTCTAATTTGATAATGATTATGCTAATCATTTGGGTGTTTATTAAAAGACTGCAAATGTCAGTGTAGTGTGTCCTAAAAATAAAATACTTATAAAATGAAATATGTGCATTGAATAAAAAAACTAACAATGATAAAGAATATTTGGATAATATGATAGATAGTCTGTGCTACTTGAAGAAACTAATCCATTTAAAATGCATTTTAGAAGTCCTTTGCAGTTTAATGTTCATAAGTGTAAAAATGATAACCATTTGGAACATCTTTATTAAATATAATTATCTCACACTGTATCATCATTCAACCATCTTCATCAGATGAAAGTAATATCATTTTTGACTACCTTTTGAATTTTTATTACAGCTGCCTGTCTGGAAATAACATTTGCCAACTTCAGCACTAATTCACCATATTATTTTATTATCTGAATCCATTTTGGGCTAAGAAATCTTCACAAAGTAGAATCGTAAAATATTTATTTCAATATTTTTGTAAATTTCCAATTTATCATAAATATGAAGTAATATTATTAAACTGCAATGTTTAATATGTAATAATTATAGGAGCCAATGAAAATCTTGCAGCACTCTTTTTATTAAATTTAATTACTTATTTCACATTATGTCATCATCCAACCACTTAGTAGATGAATGATACTATTTTTAACTGCTTTTTGGTTTCTTATCATAGTGTAAGCATAGACAATGACATATTAAATCACCCTTTAATAATACTATTAAAATATTGATGGCAAATAATGCTAAAGCTTAAAAATATCATTATCCACGTTTTTCTTATTAATAAGAACTCAAAAAGAAATCAGAAGTGATATAATTTTGTCTTCTAAAGACTGTTGCAAGATGATTTAATGTGATATAGTAATTACATTTAGCAAAGATAGCATTAGAAGATTTTCATCAGCTCTTATAATTATTGCATATTAAATGTTGCAAATTAATACTACTACTATATATACATATATGCAATTGGTCATCAATATTTTTTTAATAATTCCATGTTAAATTAAATGATCCATACAACATCTAATCAATCTTTATCACAAATGAAAACTTTGGATTATATTAAAGTAGCAAGAATGGAGGGTGCAGGGTTCAGTAATTCAAAATTTGTTAAACTTTAATGGTAAGAGAAAAATAGTCTTGGATCTTTACTATATATTTTCAGGACTTCTTCGGCTTTTAAGACAAAATTTACATATCCTGTTTTATCTTTTTTGAATAACAAAGAATGATGTAAATAATAACAAAAATAAATACTTGTTTTTAAAAACAAACATACTGGCAATTCTTCTGAATTCTATAGAATCTTCTACAAATGAAACATCTTCATTATATAACTAGACTCAGGATTGCTGTTTATATGTATCTTCTCAAGAAAGTTCACCTAATTAGAATATACTATTACATATAACAAATATATTTAGATTTTGTAAGTTTAGAAAGTGTCTTTTGTGTTTTGATAATGGTGATAGAATTAGTTTTTTAAAAATCATTTATCAATACACATTTATATATTTGTGGAACAAACAAACCTAATTACATTACTAAGATATCCTATAAAATCATTTAAGTGAATTTGCAAACAATGTCAGTCTAAAGAGTGGATGTTTTTAACAAGTTTATTTAAATGGTTCTTTAAGAGTCTTGCTTTCTTAATAATGTGTTTAGACTTGTTTGTTTTATAAACAGGTTTATATTCTTCACATTACATATTGAATGAGCCATAAAAGTATTTATATGCTCATTAAAAACATTAAAATTTCATCTAAATTATATGTATATGTAATACAAGAAAATCACTCTGAAATGGGTTTTCAGTACTGAATGATATTACACAACTTAAATACTGTCTTTAATTAAAATTCCAGTAATCACAATTGGAATTTTAATTAAATAAAGTGATTCAGTCATATAACATCATTCAATATTAGCCATGCCTATAGTAAAAAGTACTAAAAGTCTGCTTGACAAAATTTAAAATTGAAATTATTTTAACATTTTTTAATTTTGTGTCAAACAAATTTTAACCTTCTACATATATAAAAATTTCAAAAGTCTTTAAATAATCACTGCATGGGTAACGTCTCTTTCACAATGTCTTACAGACGATCAGTGAAAAATAATGCAACACTTATTAGTTTTTGAAAAATAGAATCTCCATCCATTTTTGTTTTATTTTCCAATTAAGAATGGCTAGAGATCTATTTACTAAACAATATTGAATTGATATCTAGGTTAACTATAAGCTAGCTATATAAAAGAACAATATCAATCATATTGAAAAACGGTTTGGATTTTCTCATGTCAGATTGAAATTCAGGTCATTCCAGCCTGACCTATATATTTTTAAATGCTTCTGTTCTTGATTTCCGTTGGTTGAATCTTTAATCTTATACAACAATGCTTACAGCACCTACGATGGTTTTTTGTAAAATTTATTATCTAGTTAATAGTCAGTAGCCGAAGCATTGGTATGTTAGTACTATAAATCATACCCAGACTAACCTGGATAATACATCATTTATATATGTAGTCATTGAGAATCTTCATTTTAACACGCACACATACATATATTGAGATTAATTGCCTATTTCAATTTATAATTTATATCTAAAGAATAAAAGAAGTTGGTAATTTTAAATTAAAACTCAGATATCACAAATTAGATTAGAATTTTTTTATTAAATTTAGGCTTCTATTATAGGCGCGCGCGCACACACACACACACATTGATAAAGATATATATTGCTTAAAATAAAATAGTGTTAATTTTAAATTTAGTTTTAAAGACAATAAAAAATAAACGAATTTATTTCAACTAAATAAATTTGTATTCAAAAGTTATGTTATAAAAACAAAGGATCGGATTCTATTTTCAAAGAAATTGATAAAATAGTTTATTTTGTTATTAAGGGAAATTCTTTTATAAACTTATTTCCTATGTATAAGGCAACCTTATTTTATAGACATAATGACTCTCAAACTGTTTAATAATTTATTAGCATGTCTGTATTTAGATTAGTATGTGATAGCATGTCTGTTTGTATAGTAAGTAATGATTTTAGCTGCATCTATAAAATTATGCTATTATAAAGCAGTGCAATGTAAATTTTAAGACTGATTATCAGATGCATAGAAAGGTAGCAGTTAACAAAATTTATTGGACATAGTAGCATGTGACAATATATATAAACTCTTAAAACCAATAAAGGGAAGTTTGAAGTGGTGGTGTATGGTGATGTATACCACATGGAATTATATGCAGGTGGAATATCTCTTAATTACTAGTAAAATGTGCGTTTAAATTTATGTTACTAAAACTATTGTCTAAAAATAGTTAAATAATAAAACAGATATAAATTAAAACAGTAATTAAATAATGAGAAATAAATTAAAGTAAAATCTGATTTCCTAGGAATTCAATTGTCAATAACTGATTAGCAAACGAGTTCTAGAAAGAAATAATGTTTAATAAAACCTAATAGATAAGATAAAAAAAACCTTCACCCAGATACAGATGAACATATTACTCCAGAAAACAAAAACGAAAGAAAACTATTTAAGCAGTGAGAAAAAAGAATGCAATATCTTTTTTTCTCCATTCCTCATGTATTCGTGCAAGTAGGTTGCAAATGTACATGAAGCAGCAGAAGAATAGTGGGGATTTGTTTCCAGACCCAGGATCTCGGCTCCTGAAGGTAATCAAGCCAACTAGGGATTAAACAGATCACCCTGATTTTATTATAAATTATATGCACCTCGAGGGCTCACAGAACTAAAGAACATTTGTCACAATTAGGTAAATAGCCATTTAATTAATCATTAATAGTGGGATTAAGCAGGAGACTTTAATCACGAGAATATTGACTTTATATATATTGACTTATTATTATAACCTATGTATAGCAGCTATATATGTATATATTATTAGAATATTGTGTTGTTGTCTCATATTAAAATTAGTTATAAAATTGATCTGAAGTGGGGTTATTTAGCTGTTTGAGAAATAGAATAATTTTAGAAATCACTTGCTAGTTTAATCGATATAAAGTTAAGATCAAGACATAGCAGCAGGCAAAGAATCAAATCCAGATTTTTGCTTATGCTTTGGTATTCATATTGTGGAGTCAGTATTTTGCCACAACTTGCATCACATTTTTTTCAAGTCTACAGCTAGAAGAAAATGGGCTATATGCAAAAAATTACACCTCTGTCAGACAATAAATATAACAATATAGTATTACTGGTATACATAAAAAAAATATAAACTAACGTAAGGAGACTTATTTTTCCATTGATATAGACAATAGCCTTCAATTTCTAGTTTTAGATAGACAAGAAGCCAATTGCTAGATTATAAATGCATATCCACCTTCTGGAAATGATTTATTTTTTATCTTTAGGAAGAATCTTATTTCTTATAGATACCTTGAGATTTTTTAACTTCTGTGGTACAAGAAAATATAATGAATTCTTATGGTTTTTTCACATAAGAAATATTATATATGGTTTGAATGAGAATTTTGTGAGGAATATAAAGAAATTATCAATGAAGATGTAATTTTAAACTTAGTTAATGATATGTTAGAAATTATGAACAAACATAAAGTAATATTTTTTTTTTGGATATTGAAATTTCTTTTTTTTTCCCCTCGTATTTTTTTTTTTAGTTTTTCTAGTCTTTATTAATGTAAAGCTTCTTGTTCTAACATTATTAAAACTGAAGTTATTGTGAAAATTGGTCTCAAAACAATTTTTTTTTAAATTCAGTATGGCACAAACACCCTAAGCTAACTAAAAAGACATTGTGATGTGATGCACTGTGACTTCTCCTTAAACAAAGTCAGGAATCTCTCAGCACCTATGCCCAGAGAAACCTGTTAGCCATTTTACTTTCCCTTTCCATTCCCCACCCTAAGTTTTCCCATAATCTGCTCCATCCCATTTTCATAAAATATTGTGATGTGATGTGATGTATTATGGCTTCTCCTTAAACGAAGTCAAGAATATCTCAGCAATTATGCCCAGATAAACCTGTTAGCCACTTTCTTTTACATTCCCCACTCTAAATTTACCCATAATCTGCTCTATCCCATTTCCACAACATAATTTTTGTCAACTCTATAACCTTTATATCTAAATCCCCCTTATCTTTTCCCAAACCCAGCATAAAAACCAATAATTCACTTTCTGTATAATCACTCTTTTCATATTTATTTTTCCACAACTTCATTATATGTACCCTTTCTGTTTTCAAACATTTACATTCAATTAACAAATGCCTAATATTTTCAATTCCTTCCTTACATAATTTATAAAATAAATCACCCATATTTTTCCATTTACATGTATATTCTTTTGTAGCTAAAGATCCCGTTCGAGCCTTAAACAATAAACTACTTTCCTTACTATTATCATATATTAACTCACACCTAATATTCTGTTTATTTCTATATATATTTAAACTCTTTTTACTCTCCATACTATTTCTCCATCTCTCTAACTCCCTAGTCTTTATTAATAAATTTATTCTTTTATCCCATTCCTTACTACTATAACACTCAATAATCCTCTTAACACAATCATCCCATCTTTTGTACAAATATACTGATATAAATTCTTTATCCAAATCTTTTGCATAGCGCATTACCTTTCTCACCCATCTTGTTACCTGCCCTTTACTCATAACCCAATTAAATACTATTTTAGCTATTCTTTTATTATCCATAAACTGCAATCTACCAAACATTTTCATTTTACTTTTTGCATCTCTCATATGAAAACTTGACCATCCCATTTCTCCTTGAATTGCCTCCCTTGCTGTCCATACTTCTGCATCTAATGCATGTCTTCCTACTTCCCTTTGAGCTTTTTCTAAATAATCTAATATCTTTTTACTAACATATAATGCATCATTACCATATGTTAACCCTGCTACTGCAACTCCTTTCCATATAATTCTAGCTACATCATATTTATTATATGAAAATACTGTTAATTTCTTTATCAATCCCTTTCTTTTCTTTGCTTCATTTATCAATTTTTTCTCCCATTCATCCAAATAATTTTTCTGATTGCTTAAAATAATTCCCAAATAACTATATCTATTCACCACACTTAACTTAATATCTCCCAATAAAAATTCTACATCTTCTCTTTCCTCAGTATTAACCATCATTATATTTGATTTTTCTTCACTAAATTTAATCCCCATCTCTTTACCCACCCTTGCACATGTCCTCAACATAACTTCCATATCTTCTCTTTTTTCTGCACACAAAAATATATCATCTGCAAAAAAAAGACCTGACAAAATATATACTCCCTTACTATCTATTAACGGTATCTCTATCCCTCTTCCTAATCTTTCTATTGCTCTTTCCATTTCACTCAAATACAACACAAACAAAATAGGTGACATAGGGCATCCTTGCCTTAGTCCCACACCATTTTTAACTTTAATTGATTCTATATTCTCTAATTGATATATATAATAATTATTTTCATATAATTTCTTAATAATATCTATTAAAGCTTCATCCATTCCCAAATTTGCTAAACTTATCCATAATCTATTTCTATTTACTCTATCATATGCCTTCTCTATATCTATAAAACTCATATATAACTGTTTATCTGCATTCCTACTCATATCCATAAGTTGTGTAACTACAAATAAACTATCTCCTATACGCCTATCTAATCTAAAACCTCCTTGCATTTCACCCACTACATTATTCCCTTCCATCCATTTTACAATTTTACTAGCCACCATATACGAGAAAACTTTATATAAAACTGATGTTCCCGCTATCGGTCTATAATTATTCAACTTTCTATGATCCTTACCCTTTCCTTTAAATAATAACCTTACTCTTGTATTACTCCAACTACTTGGGAAAACTCTATTCTGTGCCATTTTATTAAAACAGGATAATAACTTTACTTTTGCCTTATATCCTAAATTCATTACCATCTCTGCTGCCCATCCATCTAAACCTCTTGCCTTCCCACTTTTCAATTTCTTCTCTACCTCATTTAGTTCATTTTCTGAAAAACTAATATTCCCATTACTATATTCTTTCATATTTTCTAATATTCTATCATTCACATCTAACATCTTTTCTATATTCATTACATAACTATTTAAGATTCTCTCTAAATCTTCTCTAGAACTACACTCAGTTCCCTCATCATCTAGTAATACTAACTCTCTCTCCCCTACATTTCTCCTTTTAATATAATTCCAAAATTTTTTACTTCCATCTCTTCCACTTTTATTAATATCCTCCAACAATTTCCTATTCAATTTCATTCTCTCTCTATAAATATCTATTTTAGCCAACTTCTTCTTTTCTAAGTACTTTTCCCATTTAGCATTAATATCTTTTTCACTTTCCTTATTCTTAATAGCACACTTATATTCTCTACATGCTTCTTTCCTTTCTTTTACACTTTTACTAATTTTAATTTTTTTATTACTTTTATTCTTTTCAATATTCTCACCTAAAACCCTATTTGCAACTTTTTCTACTTCCTTACACCAATCCTTATACTCATCCCCAACCCACTCTTCCATTATTTCTTCAACTTGTATTTTATACTCTTCCAACTTATTCTTATCATTTACTCTCCATCCACATCTTTCACTATTATTTCTACTTTTATTTCTATTCTCCATCACATTACTAACCATTTCAATTACAATGAAATTATGATCACTAGTGCATACTTTTTTTTCATTATCAAATACCTTAATTTTCCGTATTTTATTTATTCCCTCTTTCTCTACCAACTATTGTGTGAAATATATTATTTCTGGACCATGTGTATTGTCCCTCATAAATATTTAATAAATTTCCAATACTCAAATTCACTTTCTGACAAAAATTCTAGACTCTAAATCTAGTGGCGCCCTCTAGTGTTGGATATTGACTGGCCTACAGTGAAGACTGCCCATTACAATATAAGTGTTGACTGGTTTCTAATGGTTATTACAATATATATATATAGTGATGAAATTTAAAATTAATATTAATATATTTCATATATTCATTTACAATAATTTATTTGATTTATTTGCTATCTATAATTGCTATCTACAATCCTTGACTGATAAACATTTTTTTTAAAGTTCATCTCATTTTCTTGTTTTGCTTGTTAATTAACCATCTAATTTTAAAATAGTGTTATTTTTACAGCATTTTTTTAATATACACATTTTTTGTATCTATATTATATATTCAAATTACTATCTCTCTACTGTATTAATTTGTATACATGAATAGACTGCAAAAAAAATGTTTTATCGAATTTGACCAACTTCTCTAAGCTCTTTTCTATTTCTTATATTAAAATAAGTACTCTTTTGCCTTGAGATCATTGACCAACTCATTTCTTCTGCATCTTTTTTTTTTTTGCTCTCCACAGCTCTTTCCAACATCCTTATAATTTCCTTTGGTCTTGAAGAATATGTCCGATCTATTTTTTTTTTTTATGATTTTGAACCATTTAAATATTTCTTACTTACTCCTTTCTACTCTTTTGCATTATTAATCTTGTGATTTTAACTTATTTTTTTAATTTTTCTTTTAATCCATATCTCTAAAGCATCCTTCATCTTTTTCTTCTCTTTTCCTATTTTTTTTTATTTAAAAAAAAAAAAAACATGTCATGCCTTTTTCCTATTTTATTAATACTATTAGCATATTCACAACTTATTTAATGTACTGATTACTATAATGTACACACTAATTTTCATAACATTTTTTAACAATTCTTTTTTTTCCAGTAATCAATTTCCATTTTCTATTACTATAAAGTTTCCTGTGTAACTTTTTATTATGCCATATGAATTTTATTACCAAATACTTCTATTGCCACTACTCTCATGCCATCTAGAGTAAGTTTTAGTAATCAATATTTTATTGATCATACTCAATGGTCAATCAATTATAATCTGTTGTTAGATATGTTCCTATTCAATTCAAGCTTAAACCAGGATCACCTGTACATGAATCAGAAGGGTATATCACTTCATTTTTTGCCCTTGATTGGTGTTTCTATTGCAAATAAATTTTTACCCAAACAATATATTAACATTTTTTTAAATATTAACTTCAAAGTACCATAAGATAATATTTATCGTTATCTATTGCAATTCTCTTCATAATCATTTTATTATTGTTTAAATTAACAGTTTAAAGCATTAATTTATTCTTTAACTTTTTACCCAGCAGTTTATTCTTAAAAATTTTTATTGCTACTTCTACTTAATCTAGTTAAATAAATACATTGTACAGGCTTAAACCTGCATTTATATATGTAATATATGCAGGATTTGAACTCAGACTTTCACATGACCCACTACTCTCAGTGCCATCACATATTGCTGACCCATTTGATCACACACCTGTTTAAAGTATGAAAATTGGCTATCTTACTATAAAGCTGAGCACTGATTGTATATATGTGTGGAGATAGTAATCTAGATCAACTGATGATCGCTGGTTTAGCATGAAATACATATATTAGTGATTATTTATCTTTTCAACATGTGTGTGATCAGGTGGGTCAGAAATATGAAATGGCACTGAGAGGGTTGTGTGAAAGTCTGAGTTCAAATCTAGTTCAATTATTAAAACTAGATAGAAGCTAGTTTTTACCTTGCATGAGAATGGTGTAATCAAGTTGGCAACAAGTGCATAAATAATCAATGTTAGAAATCTCTAGCTCATTTGACAAGTGAAGATTCCTTATAAAAAGAATACATGGTGAGAAAAAATGATCTGAATTTTTGCACTCATTGATGTTTACAATAAGATGAAATTATGCAATGATACAAATCAAAAACTCATATTGGCAAATTTATCTGTAACAACTGTCATACCATTAGCAAATGTGACCCAATAAATTTTCAGTACCACCAAAGTCACATTCATTTAATTAATTATACATAAAAGAAACATAAGATGAACAACCCATTATATTTCTTCTTTTATTTATTTTTTGTGTAGCAAATCCAGAAAATTTAATAATAATTAAATATATATATATATTTCCTAATAAATGCGCCCCTCCCCTTCTCAATCTGCATCTTTCACTTTCAAAATAATCAGAAAAGAAATCCAATTTTCTCTATTAAATGCTTGAAAAATTTTAAGAACAATAAAATAAATGTTAACCTCTTTTCATACATCTCTTGACAGTACTTGAATTCTGTCTTTTCTAAATACAAACAGATCGTCAGCTATAAACATGTCAAATATAGAAAAATTCACCTATTAATGACTCTCAATTACATTTTAGCTGCATAGAAAATTAAGCTAATTTTTGCATTTCTTCTTCAGAATCCAAACTATTGAGAGTAAATCTAATGCCAATTTATTTGACTTATAAATTACATTGCAAATAGTATCTAATTCTAGTACTGCTGCTTCTCTTAAAATCTTTAGTAATTCAACTGGAATATTATCGTTTATGTGGGTGTGCTTTGCCATTTTCTGTTTCATTTAAGCTTCTATAATTTTTTTTTATTATTATTCTGCCATTTATTTTATCTTTATCTATATTATCTACTTTATAAGCGTTTATCCTTCATTTAGCATAAATGAAGACTTTATACTTTGTGCGTGTGTGAGAAAGAGAAATGAAAGAATAATAAAAGATGTCTAATACATTGTACAAGCTTAAACCTACATTTATATGTGTAATATATGCGGAATTCGAACTCAGACTTTCACACGACTCTACTTTCACTGCCATTTCATATTGCTGACCCACCTGATCACGTTCAACAGATAAAGAATAACCAATATTCGTATTTCATGTTTAACCAGCAATCATCAGTTGGTCTAGGTTACTATCCTCACATATATATACAATCAGTGCTCAGCTTTATATTAAGATAGCCAATCTTCATATTATAATGGACAGGCTTCAAACTACTCCTACTCATAACTCTTCAGCCTTACCACTTCATTGAAAATCTGATGATGGAACGTTCAAAGCCTATGTTAGTACCAAGGTTGTCATCCTAACCATGTTGACATATTAGTCACTCTGACCCCTCATGTACAGGAGAATAATCCATTTTCAATGAAGTGGAAGGCTGAAGAGTTGTGAGTTGGAGTAGTTTGAAGCCTGTCCATTAAAGTGTGAAGATTGGCTATTTTAATATAAAACTGAGAACTGATTGTGTATATGTGTGAGGATAGTAATCTAGACCAACTGATGATTGCTGGTTTAGCATGAAATACATATATTGATGATTATTTATATTTTCAACATGTGTATGATCAGGTGGGTCAGAAATATGAGATGGCATTGAATGTAGTGTTTGTGTGAAAGTCTGAGTTCGAATCCCAACTATATCACATATATAAATGCAGGTTTAAACCTGTACAATGTATTAATTTATGTAAATAGAGTGTAAAAGGTCTGCCCGTCCCTGGAATATGTATGTATGTATTCTCCTGTACATGAGGGATCAGAATGACTAATACATCAACATGGGTAGGATGACAACCTTGGCACTAACATAGGCTGTGAACGTTCCATCATCAGATTTTCAATGAAGTGATAAGGCTGAAGAGTTGTGAGTTGGAGTAGTTTGAGGCCTGTCCATTAATGTATGAAGATTGGCTATCTTAATATAAAGCTGAGCATTGATTGTATATATGTGTGATAGTAATCTAGATCAACTGATGATTGCTGGTTTAGCATGAAATACAAATATTGGTGATTATTTTTCTTTTCAACGTGTGTGTGATCAGGTGGGTCAGCAATATGAAATAGAAGATTTCGTAGAAAAATGATTTATAATGGACTTAAACATGCTTTTTGTGGAGTATCAGAACCCATTAACATTATAAAGATTATCTCGAACGACAGTTAAAGAAATGTTATGTTGATTGTTTTTCATTAGGAAGGTATAGCAGAGATTAGAATACATTAGAGAGCTATAATTAGAGATAGTATTGATATATTTCAGGGCAAAAAAAATGTTTGCTGCGGAAGAAATTAAGAGAACACCGCAAAATGAAACATATGAATAAAGTCGTCCAACGACAAATGGTTTTAAAAATATATTTCATGCTGAAACGGTATCCTTCAATTGGGGCCAGCTCACAATCACACATTAAGTATCAAATTTTTTGCACTCATAATTTGCTTCAGAAAAATGTATTAATAATTAGTACTCATCATTTATTTAGATATATATTATTCCAACGAGCGTTCGAAGCGCAGTATAATTAATATTTAATTTGCAAGTGCTACAGTTTTTTAATGACGATTCATTGTGTTTAAATAACTATTAACAATTATTAATAATTTAAATAATTATATTAGAAATTATTAATAATCATTTATTAAGCAGGAGATGATTATTTTGTTTTTAACCAGATATGGACTTTAAACTTTATTACGGATCAATATATCGATTCTGCTTAAATATATAGCATTTATATTTATTAAGAATCGATATATATATATATATTGAATTTTAGTGAAGTTTAATGCCTATATCTTGATAAAAACAATATAATAATTTCTCGCTTAATAAATGATTATTAGCAATTGTTAAAACATTTATCCAAAGACGACGATTGTCAGTGAATGCTCGTAAAAAGTGTAGAAATAGTAAATTGTACATTGCGATAATTATATATATTTGTGTATGCACTTAAAATATACTTACAATCTCCACTCTCCATACATTCTTGAAACATACGAACAAAGTCATTTGAAATATGACTCCAATAACCTTGTTATATAACAATTAGCAGATATTCTGGCTATGACCATGATTTGACTGACAAACAGATAGAATTTGGGAAATTTTTAGGTAACTGAAGATTTTTAAAAAGTCTTAGGACTTTTTGTAGGTAATCACGTTATATCAACCTATTAGTTCTACACAATTATTGATTGGAAAATGGGTTATCTTATCTAGAAATAAAGCAATAATAAACAAATATAACTACCATCATCAAATTATATTATTACGACCAGCCTGACTAGTAATGTCTTATTTGTTGTTCCTTTGTGAAGAAATTCTGAAAAAGCCTTTGTTATGCGGGAAGCTATTTAAAGATATTTTAAATTTTATTAATTAAATGTAAATAGATTAAAAAGATGAATGGTTTATTGTTTGTGAGTTCAAACATAGTAAATGACATAGTTGGTTAGTGAGTCATGGATTTTGATAACACTACTTCAAACCATACAGGGAAATATAATTAGATGGTTTTTTACTCAGGAGGTGCACTGAAAATAAAACAGTTGGATTGTGATGCCAACCTTCGCATACAAGTGTTTAATATCCTTGGAAGCATATTGTTGAAGACGATTTTATTTGTTCATATAATAATACAATAAAAAATTTAAAAATGCATTTATAAGAATAAAGAATGAACAAACCTTCAGTTGTGTGCTCTTATGAATTTACATACACTCAGCCATGAGTATCAGTTTAAATAGCATAAATGTATGCTTATGCTTAAATCTTAGTTATATATAAGCCAACCTTTGCTCATATTGCTGCAATCAGGACTTTAATCTATTTTGTGCCTGATTATAAATTGTTATATGAATTGTACAAACATATTTATTCTGTAGCAGCAAACATATAGAATCTCATTTTTAACCACTTCTGATTAGAAATACATAGTAAATTTTGAATTTACTGTAATAAATAGGCTATTATTTATATCATGCAGATTATTACATAATATTATAAAGAATTAACAAATCTCTGGTCATGCATTTTTACAAATTTCCATGTACTCATCCTTGAGTGTCACTTTAAAAGGGATAAGTTAAATATATAAATATTAGAACATCTAACCCAGAAAAGCTAAAATTTATAAACATATATCTGCCTTTTTTGAGTTAAATGTCCTAACATTTATATATTTAACATCATAATTGTACAAAAAAAAGATAATAATTTTAATTATCAAATTATGTCAAGGAATAAAAAATGCACAAATGTATGTTTATGCTTAGAGCTTATCTATATTGTGCCATTTTTATTAGGCTAAGTAGGCTTTGCAAGTCAATTTCTTAAAAATTTTAAAATTAATAGAGATTTAAGGATTGTAAATGGTATAGCAAAGTTAATAGGGTTTTTAAAAGCTTTGTTAAGATTAAGCTAAAGTTATAAATATTTAAAAGCTATAATAAAGTGCTAAGATTACAAAGTAAAAATTAAATATAATTTTGTATGGTTGTGAGAACTGGCCATAGTGATAGTAATGAAAATTATATAGTAAAAGTCTTATTGAACAAAGAGTTGAAAGCTAATATTTAAATAATGATTAAAAATTGAATAAGATACTAAATGTATTTTAATACAAATAAATTTAAATTTATATTATAAATTATTTGCTAAAAGATTAGTATTTTATGGTATAGACAAATGTATTTAATTTTTTTTTATTGTTTAAATATTGTCAAAATTATTACTCCAAATTTTATTATTATATTTTATTATTTTTTTATAATGTAATATTTTGTACTTAGATATTTAATTAATTTCATTTCAGACAGTGAATATAAAAAATTGTAACACATTTGTCTGGGATTTTGGTCACGTGACTGACAATGCATGTATTTTTATTGTGTGCTTGCAAGGTTTTTAAAAGAAAGTTTCAAAATCACTTTTAGAATTGTTTTAAAATTGAATACATTTGAATATCATAAAATAAAATATAAGAAATTATTTAATTAGTTGTCTTTAAAATAGATGTAGTTAAAATTTTAAAAAAATAGATACATTAAAATTAAATATTAGATAAATTGATAAAATATTATTTAAAATATGTTATTTTAAAGTGTTTAATTTGTTTAGAAATAAGTATAGAATTAACTTAGAATTAAATATTATAATAATATTAGTGTTATAATAATAACTCATAGTTTTATTTTTAAAATTTAAAGAATGTCTAATTGACATTTATGTAAATTAGTTTTGTAAGTTAAGGGTCAGGTAACCAAGCAAATTGTAAGTTAGAGCTAGTATAAAAATGGATGCTCTTGTAGTTACTTACTACTACTTCTTGTCTTTTTGTCACTTAGTCTACCATTTATTACTACTTTTATTTTATTTATTTTTTTATAGTACACAATATATTATTATAAGTCAGTTAGTCTCAATTTTAAATTTTATTTTTTTTTAAAAAAGTGTAAAGTATTATAAAATTTATAAAGTTCAAGCAAGAATGATTCCCTAAACCACTAAATTACCTGTTCTTTTTTTCTATTTAAAACTTAAGTCAAATTAATAGTAAATTATGGAGTATATACAAGAAATGATGTGTTTAAGAGGATTAATGATGAAAATACAGTTGAAAGAGGAAAGCATGTTAATTAAAAACTTTCATAATCATTTTTATAAAATGCTTTGGAGTTTAAGAAGAATATTATTTGGAAATATCATTCAGAGAACTAAAATATTTGTTTGTTAGATTTTAAAGACTTTTAAATTTTATTATTTGGATAATATAATAACTTTGAAAGACTGAAAATGAAATTCTATTTTCAATGTAAAGTTATGAAAATAGTCAAGATGAAAGTATAGTATAAAAAAATATGTCATTCTTCATTATACTATTGACTATATTTTAAAAGTATAGCAAATTTTAAAGAGATATTTATTTTAAAAAAATATTTAAATCTTTTTTGAAAAAAAAAAATAACGAAAAGTAAAAGTAAAAGTTATTATGGACATAATTACTGTAACAAGTTATTGTCAAAAATACATGAATATTTTGATAATATGAAAAAAAATTGTACTCTTAAATATACATTTAAAAAAATTAATGGATAATATAAATAATATTATCAAGACTAAATAATTAACTTATGGAACATTTAAACATAAAGTTATTAAGGACTATATATCTGTTATAAGATAATAATAATAACATTTTGAATAAAATGAAAAATGCATATTTTCTGCTAATGTACATATGGATTTTTAATGACCGATAATGATGCATCTGAAGCCGATGAATTTCACATGAATGTGAAAAAACACTGGAACTTACCTACAGGAATATTTTCAAGTGATATTACATTACAATTATTATCCTGAGGAAGCAACAGACAATAGACTGTGTTTATAGACTCTCAAGAACAGGTTTAATAATAAATCTTCAAATTTATGTGGATTTAAAAGTTGACATTTTATTTATTTATTTGTGAAATTATGTGCCAAGGGAGAAAAACTTTCAGACAATGTTCATTGCATAGCAACCATGCAGGGAAATTTTTCTTTGAAACATTGAATTGGAATGAAAAAGTACTTTTTGTTGAACTTTATGAAAAGCAGACAAGAGTTTGAATTACATATATTTAGTTTTAATATTATTTTATATATTGTAACCGGACCACCATACAACCCCTTTATTACCTCTGTTGTAACAATTTCCTGATGAGCACATTGTAGGAAGGAACCATCAAGTGGCTTTCCCCAATACAGATGTTACCCCCTACAACAATATTTCCTGCTCATCAGAGGATGTAGCACTATAGAGACTGGAAACACCTAGAAATTTCTGTGTTTGGTTTCCCAAATGGCACCACTAGAGTTCCATCTCGCTACAACCTGACTTACCTAGGTCTAATTATGCCAGATATAAAAAGCAATGAATAACTAGTGATGCAAAAAATGGAACTGAACAACTAAAATTAATTTTAAGTAACAACAGTTTTATTAACAATGATGTTGATAAGTCCTTCCAATAAAGTTCATCATTTATTTCAAATGAAGGCTCATTTCAATTTATCTTGTGTGAAGAAGTCAAAAGGTCTTTTATCAAGTAGATGTCTACCATTACTGCATTAATATTTTTAACTATTTGGTCCATATCCATATATCCTTTTTAGGTAGGTAAACAGGTAAGATGAGCAATTCCAGATTTGTGAAGCTTTTGTAATTCAGTCAAGTATAGATGTGTATTTATACACATAAGTTTAATTATTTTATTCAGACCCAACCAATATGCATGTAAGCATTTGTGATTCATATAGCATTTCATTATTTTTAAATTTATCACAGGTAGGTAAACAGGTAATATAAGCGATTCCAGATTTGTGGACTATTTATAATCCAGTCCAGTGTAGATGTGCATTTATATGCATAAGTTTTATTATTTTATTTAGACACAACTAATATGCATGTAAGCATTTGTGATCTTCATTTAATTATTCTAGCATGAATATTTGTTATTTGGTCTGCCACAGATGTATATTTTTACATATAAGTTTATCAGCAGTTTCATTTATAATGTTAATTTAATTATTCTGATATATATATATATATATGATATATATATATATATCTCAGATATTTATTTTTCAGTTAACATAAACATAGAAGTTTGTTATCAGCATTTCCGTGTTGGTAGAGCATTTATAATTTTGAATATCGAACACAATTAATGTTTTCATATTACTCCATTAATTTTTTTATTATAAACTTTACTATAGAATTAATAATTGTATTATTATTATTTTTAATGCTTACCTTTTGACATGTTGTTTTCTTTCAATAACAATGGGGCTTGATGAATGGCACTGTAGACTGAGACTGGGGCTTACTTCATGATCATGGACAGAGAGAAAAAGCAGGCTAACCACCCATGTTAAATTATTTCTTCATGGATGTGTTTGATTTTTCTCTCTTGCTTTACTTAATAAAACTGATAAAAAACAAACACTCTCTGATAATCCGAATTTTCCAGCCTATTTCTACTTTCTCTGCTGGTTTTATCCAATACAACTGATAAAAAACTACTCTCTCTCTCCTCATAATCTGAATTTTCCAGCCTATTTATACTCTCTCTGCCCATCAGAATGGATTCACTTTACATGACCCTTGCTTCAATTGGTGTTGGTGTGTGCTTTTATCCATATTAGTGCCATTTCCTCCAGCTCATTCGCTATTTTTTTTGGTGGTAGAAGACCATTTTCAATTATCTGGCTATGTATTTTCGAATTTCTAATTAATTTAAAATGTTCTTGCCTGTGGCATTGACTTAATACCTAAGTTATTTTGCCTTACAAATTATTCTTCTGAAATACAAAATAAGCTTATCTTTTTTTTTAATGTTTAAATATATTTTTTTCTTTTTTACTTTATTGATTTTCTTTTTTGGATTGATGAATTTTAATAAAGATTTATACTTTCTTTAATTGCACATTTAAACATATTTGTTTTCTTTTTTCTTTTTAATTTGACCAAATTATCTTTTTTTTTTTTTCATTGCAGTCAATTTTGTTTCTTTAAATTTTTAGTTTTTCTTAAACGTTATAAAGTCTTTTTTAACAACAAGTCAGGCTACTCTTTTTAATGGGGGAGGGGGGGTCTTCTGAATATATACGTGAAACAGTATATCTGTTTCAATATACTAACTACAATATTAAGATGTATTGTTAGGATAGCAAAGGTTACATTTTACATATTTTTTTATTTATTCTATCAACATTAATATTCTTTAAAAATCTTTTAATATTTTAAAGTTTTTTTGCAAACATTTTTAAGTATAATTGGTATATTGAATGTCTGATATTTTTGATTAATATGTTTTCTTATGCTAAATTTGGACCAGAAGATATCTAAATTAGTGACTTAGAAATCATAGAGTCACTAAGTAATTTTTTTTGAATTGTTAATCATTATATAATATATATTTTATGTGCTACTTTTTTTTTTCTAGAATTGCTTGGAGTATATATTTGAAATATTGTTTTTATCTATATGTTTGTGTGTGTCAATTATACATATAGATTTTTATTATTATTCTGAAATATAATCTATGATTTTAAAAGAGATATGCATACACATTTTTTTATATTACAAAGTATAATATAATTTATTGATGCTCATAAATTTTTCATGATTGTTTACTGAATGAACCATATTTTTGAAATCTTTGAATATTGATTTTAATTTTTTTTTTTTTTTTTAAAAAGTCATTTGTATTTTTATTGCTGAGTTTTAAGTGAATAAAACCTTTTTCTTATTGTAGTTCTGAATTTATAGTAACATATGTTAACTTTGTTTGTTATTAGGAGTAATGCTAGTTATTTTGCGATGTAGATTGTTAGATCTATTTTGGAGTTTTAAGCGATAGTGACTGGGGGAATACATAAGGAAATCCTTGGATGTTTATATGTAGAATATATGAAGAAGATAGGGAAATAGTCTATATTTTTATCTTAGTAGTTTTATGCAAGTAAAGTTAATATAGCCCTATGTCCTGTATGTATGTTCCGTGGACAGTGGTGGTGTTTTTGTATTTTAAAATGATCTGTAGGATCTGAATAAATAGCCTGGATATTATTTTTGAAAGTATTGGACAGAAAAGTCATACCTATTCTTTCACACTGTTTTCATGTGGATTATTAATAATATATTTTATGCTATTGAGTCTTTATTCTGGTCATTCCTTCATGTCCTTGCATCATATCGCTACCTTAATTTCAATAGTTATTACATTGTGTAGTATTGTATTTTATGAAAAGAAAATAATGAATAATTTTGGATTGATGTATTGTTATTTTTAAAAGAAATGATAGATTTTTTTTGTTTGGATTAAGATGAAATACAAATGAAATTCAATGTAAATGCTGATAGTAAAATTATAAAGAATCATAAATAGTTTTTCATATTTTTATTAAACAATTTTGATAAAAAAGAAATGACAATTATTCACAATATTTTTAAATAATTTTGATATTTTTGATTTTACACAAAGCAATGCATATTTTTAAAAGATGAAAACATCAAAATGAACAACACAAAGTCTGATAAATGCTTGTATTTTATGAATATTAGTTTATATTGTTGTTTTTTTTTTTGAAGAAAACATAAAACACATATAAAAATTTTGAGAATGGTGCCAAGAAATAATATCTAGTATAACGTCAACACTATTTTTGTTGAATTTAATTTTTCATTTATTGAATGAACACTAGAACATATTTTCAAATGAACATTATTTTTAAGAATTTATATTTTGTGCATACTTATTAAAGCAATATCGTCTATTGACTTAATTAAAAAAACAATTTAATTGAATTATGAAATATAAGTTTAGATTATCTTGTATTTTTTTATTGTGTATAAACAAGTAAAGCATAAACCGGAGTGAAGGCTTATTTATTTACTTTTGATTTTGATTAATATTGGTACATATAACTCAATCTTACTTAGTTAGATTTATATTTTGTTAGATTTATTTAGTGAAACCTGTACATATTGTAGACAGTTTTGTTTTAATGAAAAGAATAATAAATTTGTTAAATTTGTTTTTACAAACTCTGTGTTATTTTGATTGATTGATTTACCATCACAAATACATGATTAACAGAATCTAAAATAAATATGATACATTTGCACAGCATAAATAAATTATTTATTTTAAGAAATAATAATTATCCAGAATAGGATATTTGAATAATTTTTCTTTTGCAATAATATTATTATAGTCATAATTGATTACACAATTTACTGCATAGAACAAGGCAAAACTCTCCATACAGTAGTGCCACACTGTGCCAACCAGAGTAATCAATGGATGCCAGAAGGCTTGTGCATAAAATCCCTATCTAGTGCCTACTCATCCAATATCCCAGACTAGTTTCTGGCTTGTGGCCTTCATCAGTGAGGAACCTTGGATCTGAGAACACTGCACCTAGATCTTAATTTTGCCTTGTTTAATAACAATTATGTGCTAGTATAAGAGATAGTGATCATGTGATGTTTACTGCATAGAACTTAATATTGTTTGTTGCCACATATTTCAGATTATCCCATATTAAGATGCCACATGAGAAATAAAAGAATTATATTATTAATATTATTGTTATTATCATTATTATTAGTTGTCATGACATTAAATAGTATATAGGATTAATAGTTACTTAATTTGGGGCAGGAATATTATTATTTATTATTGTTATTATTATTGTTTTGGTGTAGTTAGGAATGATACAAAATCCCTTATCATACTTGGCAACAGTAGATATTTTTTAAAAGTGATTACATTTATTTTTAAAAACCTGAAATAATTATAATTATATTTTGGTAAAAGAGATTAGAATTTAGTTTAGTAATATTATACTACATTACTTATTATTGTTAAAGTCTTAAAAATACTATGAATTTATTATTATTTGAAATAATAGGGGGGATATGGTTCTTATGTCATTGAGATTGTATCCTGTGGGATATAAGCTCAATGTAATTCATTACTGCTTCACCTTCACTAAATTGTCTCATGATTTATTAGTATTTTATTAACTTAATTTTCATAAATCGAACCACATATTTATTAATTATTTAGAGGTAGTCGAATGGTAGAAATTATTATAGGATATCTTCATTATTTATTATATTAAGATTATTAGAATTTTAGACGGAATATTATTATCCATTATGTATTGAACTGAAGATGAGGGTACAATATATAAACCAGAATAATTAAGTTTGTACAATTCATTTAACAACTTTATTGAGGCACACAATAGATTAAAACCCTGATTTCAGCAAGTTCAGCAAAGGTTGACTTACATTTAGATAATCTCTAAATATAAGATACACTTATGCATTTTAACACTGATACTCATGGGTGAGTGCATGTAAATTCATAAAAGTGCATGACTGAAGGTTTGTTTCTTCTCTATACAATATTACACACGTAGTTTGCACTATATAAATAATAGATTATAATAATACTGCTTATATGCTTAAATGATTGGTTGAAGATTATTATAATTCATCAAAAAGGTTGAAACTAAAAATTTAATTCTAAAAAAATATATTTTTATTATTTGAAAATGAATATTATGACAATACATTTTAGCCTATTGCATCCCATTCCAATCTTCAACCCCACCTACCTACCTCCAAAAGGACACTAAAATAAATTTATTATTAAATCTATCTATACAAACTGCAAATTTAAAGCATCATTTTATAATGCTACTTCAAATCCAAAGTTAAGATTTAAGTAAATATACATAAACACAATTAGATATATTAATTAAAACAGCTAATCAAGCAACAAAAAACTGGATAATTAGTCAGTTATCCATATTAATATAAAGAAAGTATTAACAATCACCATGACTCTATAGATATTTTAATCTATAACTATATATTTATTCAGATACGTGTCTAAAAATCATATTATCTTTTTTTTTTTTTACTAAATTAACATTTAGATAAAAATGTTTTCATATATAAATGAAAAAATGCTTTTTAAAAAGAAATAGTCCATTGCAGAACAAAAACTCTCTTAACTAGCCTTTTATAGAAAATCAGCTGCCAGATGGTAAACATTTGAGTGTTTTTCCAGCCTTGTTTTCCCCTTTAGATGAAAATAACTAGATACCCATTTACTAACCATTTTTGGATTGTTAACTGTTACTGTATTAGATATGAGTCAGAAAAAATTTACTCAGTCAGGATTTAAACACTTAGTGATAGGCATTAGCAGCACCACTTGCATTTTTACCTGCAGTAATATAACTTCCTTTCATTCCTCTATTAATAAGACATATAATAAGAATAAACTTCAGTAGGCAATCAATCAGTTTCAAACAATATCATGGCTCTTTTTGATTAATTGAATCAAATGTCTTTACCAAATCACAGTTTTATTATTGCTTCTTGAGTTTCTAAAATCACACTGAGCCTCTATTAACCATTTTTCTATTTATGAAAGCAATCTACAAATAAATAATTCTTAAAAATCCTATTTTTGCTGCAGTGAGTAATAATGAAATTTCGTGATAATTATTGCAATCTCGTCTATTCTCTTTATTTTTAAATATTGGAACAATAGAAGCATCCTTAAGATCAGATGTCACAACTTAATGGGTCCATATATTCTTAAAAAGAATTTCAACATTTTAGAAGTTAATATTTCACCACTATAATTTGAAGTTCCTCTGGGTATTTCTTCAGACAATGCAACCTATTCATTATTACGATTACAAAGAGCTGGATTGATTTCACCAAGCTGCACCTCTTTGTCCAAATCTAAGTGATTAAGTAAAATGGATATACAGTATATCATTATATAAAGCTCTGAATTGATATTTCACAGATTCATATAAAAACAAAGCCAATCCAAATCGACATAACTTTATAATATTGACCTGCCAATCATAAAAAGCAAAAAACTCCCACTCAATTGGCTCCTAAGCAGCAATACACAATTATCAACATATTGTCCACAATTCAGATGTTACCTTTTTAAAAAAATGAAACCGTAATCCCAAACTTAATGAATATTCATTAAGTTAATAATGTCTAGTCTAATGAATGACTAATAAAAATTGTTAATAATCCCAAACATTTATACACTTGTAATAATTTTAATAATCCCATATATTAGCTATTAAATATGTATCACTAACAATATATAAATTTTATAGATAATAAAAAATTATTCAAAAAAAGAATTAAAATATGCTGTAATAAAAGGCAGTAAGTTGCAAAAGATTAAAAATGAGATGATGAATAAAGTTAAAAAATTTATATATAATAAAAAACATATGAACTCTTTAGAAGTTAGCATTATATATACAATGCAATAATAAATTAACATGTGTAAGAGATGAAAGTGAAGAGAATGATTAAAAAGAGAATATAGGGAGACTAAAAAAAATTATAAAAAAAAATAGCTTTAAATTTAATATAAAATACACTAAAAGAATTTAGTTGGTATAAACAGAATCATATGAATAAACCACAAAATAAAAATAGAAATGATAGTATAAACACATATAAATCATGTAATAATAATCTGAGCTTATCAGGACTGACAATCTTCAATTTGTTACCAAGACAGCCTCTTTTAATGAAGGTTCATGGTGGTGTTAAGTTTCAACTATTATCATATAATTTAGCTCTATGCAAACTTAAGTTTATTATTTAAATATGTATATTTACTAAAACAATTAACCCAATTACTCTAGGCTTTAATAGATTTATAAATGTAGATATTACAACAATCAATCCTTAACCTATCAATGATCTGAATCTGTAGTCAAGGCAATCCCCTTTAATAACAAAGGCGGTATCACCTTCATCTATCATCTTGCATGTTTATATAGCTAAAGATTGCAACTTGGCCAAGAAGTGAGAGATTAATAATGCAAAGAAGTTTAAACAAACCTTATTAATCAGGCAAATATAAGCTGTTCTGAAAGCAGACTAATGAATAGTCAATTATATCTACCATCTTTATTGTTAAATGAGGTTGCCTTGATAACAGGTTGAGATTGTTGATAGCTTAAGGGTTGATTGTTATCATCTACATTTATAATCCTATTAAAGCCTTGAGTAATTGGCTTTATTGATTTAGTAAATATATACTTTTTTTCCATTTAAATATATACTTTATATAGGATTTAAAAGTTATGAATGACTATTAATCTACTTTTAGAATCTGGAAGTTATAATTGACTATTTATTAATCTGCTTTCAGAAAAGATTATATTTGTCTGATTAATATGATTTGTTTAAACTTCTTTGCATTACTAATGTCTCACTTCTTGGTCAAGATGCAATCTTTAATGTCTATATAAACATATCAGACCATAGATAAAGGTGTTACCACCTTTATTGTTAAAGCATGTTGCTTTGACTATAGGTTGAGAGTGTTGATAGCTTAAGGGTTGGTTGTTATTATATATGTATAAACAAAATATTCTGGAATAAACTCTGCAATATTCAATATACCAATATAAAAAAAATAGAATCTATAGCCAGATTAATACAACATATATCATCCTGAGTAACATTTAACAATTAAAATTTTAACTGAGGATGATGGACATTGCTGTAAGCTGGCTATATCTATTATTTATTTTTTTATATTGGTATACTGAATATTGTAGAGTTTATTCCAGAGGATTTTGATTATATATAAATCATCAACCACTTGACAATGAAAATGACCATTTCAACATGAAGAGAAAAAGAAAGTTAATATGTCAAAAAATTATACTTCAGTAGAAATGAGTATTGCACAGACTATATAAATCAATTTGTGAACCACAAATGTGTCCACATACAGAATACACAGGGTTCCATATGTGAATGTTCCCAGGTTCATTTATATAGTCAATGCAAAGTTCATCTCTAGTGTAGTATAATTTTTACTTTTTATCTTATCTTTTTCTCTCTCTGTTTATCTTGGAGTTGAAATGGTCATTATCATTTTCAAGTGGTTGAAGATGTCTATATCATTTTTCAATACACCCACTCTATTTATTAATAAACTTCTATTTCCATTTTTAATTACTTGTTTATTTCTATGTTGACCTTTATCCCAACAAATGCTTCTATTGCATTTTATATTAATTCAAAGTTAACTTTTTTGTAATTCTTCTAACTTTCTTAATGTCCTTTCTAATCATTCATTTCACTTTTATCTGTTATACATGTTAATTTATTGTTAAATGTTATATTCATACTTCTAATTTTTTAAAGAATTCATATTTCTTCTTTATCTTTTTTTCCACTTTATTCATTATTTCATTTTTAATCTTTACTATTTTTCATATTCTACTGCTTTTATTGCAGCATGTTTTAAATCTTTCACGAATAATTCTTGTTATTTTTAAAATTTAAATATTTTCAATGATACATAATTAATAGCCAGTGATTTCTTTACAGGCTTAATAAAATTATTATAAGTGAATAAATAAGTGTTTTATCATTTCACTTTAAAATGTAAATAGGTAACCTCTGAAATGTGTTGCTGTGTAGGAAATTTGGCACAGATGATAATGGATGATGCCTAGAAGTTGAACCATGAAAATTGTATGTTTTTCATGATAAACAGTCCAATTATTTGAAGTTAGATAGATTTGAATTGGCTTTGGTTTCATGTGAGTCTGTGAAATAACACTTCACAGTTTTATATTGTGATATATTCATTTTATATACATATTCAGATTTGGATAAAGATATCCAGATTAATGAAATAATCTTAAAAATGAAATGGCTTCATGTCCTAATAAAATTAGTTGAAAGAGTTTTAATATTGGAATTTTTGAGGAATATATGGACTAATGTAAATTAGGCTGCCTAATTGTAGGATGTTTCTACTGTTCTAATTTTGAAAAATAAAGGAATTAGATAAGAATTTAGCAATTGTCATGGAATATTGTTATCATGCATTGTAACAAAGAGATGAATGGTTATCAGAGATTCAGTATATTTTTGAGAATTATGAAACAATTAAAAAAAGGATCATGAACAAAAAACTAATATATATATATATATATACTGTATTTGTATTTATATATTAGACTATTCTCATCATCTAATATTAAGTATTGAATGTCTTTAGAAAATTTTAACTTTATTTAAATTTTCCAATTACATTCAATTGTTAATAATAGCACTCAGGTTAGTATATGCATAATGTTTAAAGAGATATTTTCCTCTCTTCTTCAGATATTTCTGATCTGACTAGAAACAGTACTAGTATGGAAATCAAACGTGGACCCTTCAATTTTTGAATATTCAATTTTAAGGTAAAGCTGTAACCAACTGAACCATCCTGCTAAAGGCAACAATCAGTAGAAATTTCATATACTTATTTATGAGGTTCCTCATGATTTCTCCACTTTTTCCTAGAAGTAAAGTTGATTTGTGTTTTTCATACACTATGTATAGTCATATTAGGTTGACTTATGAGGATATTCTCCATTGTCATGTGAGCAGCTTCTTTGAATTTTTTCAAACATTAATTTATATACTTCTTTTATTGATTTGGTTAAGGCATTTGATTTAATTACAGGTCTAGGCTATTGTTTGAAATTAGTTAGTTATCCACAATGTTTATTCATATTATACAGTTTTTATATGAGAGAAAGCATTATTACTACAAGTGGAAAATATGAAGCATTTGAAATAAAAACTAATGTTAAACAAGAAAGTGTCCTTGCTCCAACATAGTAATGGTCTTTAGAACAATTTGATAATAATTCAATTAGACCACTAAACCTCACATGATCCCCATTTTCTATGCTCACACAAGCTGTTAAAATGGAGGTAAAATTTTCCATACAGTAGTGCCATATAGTGCTGGCCAGAGTAATCAATGCATGTGATATGGTTTGTGTATAAAATCCCTATCTAGTGATTATTCATCCAATATCCCAGACTAGTTTCTAGCTTGTGGCTCTCATCATTGAGGAGCCATTGATTCCTACGATTAAGATGCAGTGCTCTCAGATCAATAACTCCTCACTGATGAAAGCCACAAGATAGAAACTACTCTGGGGATATTGAATGAGTATGTACTATATAGGGATTTTATGCACAAACTTTCCTGCATCCATCGATTCTAATGATTTGCACTGGTTAGCATTACTGTATGGAAAGTTTTGCCTTTGTTTTAATAATTCAATTAATAGTAATCAAATAGTTTATTGCTCGGGAATTCATAAGACATTTGCTAACTTGAAGTGACAGAACCGAAACTGCAAACCATGATCCAAATTCTGCTGATCTATTTTGCACTAAACCAGACAGGCAAAACATAAACCATTTATGTGGGAATTTATAAGAAGTTTAAGCTCTTTAAGTGACACATCAGAGCCACAGTCTATAAATCTTGAATTCCAGAATCCACACTCTACCATTGCATCAAAAATCATAGGACAATTTAATTTAATGGTATAAAAAGGAGGGGTAATGTAATTCATTGTAAGTAACTTACTATACATTTGAAAACGAATCCGATTTAACAATATAAAAAGAGAAGAAGCAGTAAACTACTATAATTTTACCTTCTCATCATACCATTCTAAGTTGAATCTAATTCAATTTAATAATATGAAAAATTGAAAACATATCACTTTTTTACACTTATATGCAGCAGATAATTATTTATAAAGTTGTTAATTTCAATGCATTCATTATTTTAAATACTATTAGATATACATCATTTGAAATAGCATATGTTTATAAAAACATTTTCAATTCTAAGGCAGTGATGTAATTTGCTCATATTGAATGTTTTTTTATATATGTAAATAGAGAGATTTGACCTCAGGATTTTTCAGTCTATCCATCATCCATACTGTATCAATATGATCATTAAGAAAAAGATTCATTTTAATACATTACAAAAGTATAAGTTTGTATAGTTCTCCTTTATAAAAAAAAAAATCCAAATTATGCTCAATTTTTGTGGAATGCATGAAATATATAAGTTAAGGATTGTCTTTATGTATATAAAAAACTATTTTATCTTTTAAAATATCAATCATTTTTAAGTACAAAGTGAAAATAAAATCTGACCTTTTAATGTGTTACATTCATTGCAAAATACAACAGTTTATTAAAGTAACAATGGCATGTGATTTCAGTGTGTTTATTTTTATATCACATTAAAAAAAACTGTCACCAATCAAAAGTTTGAAGCAATATTTTTTTCCAACTATGATATGGTGTTCTATAGATTTAAAAAAATGATTAAAAATGTTTACAATTAATTTTGAATAATTTATGGAACTCTTCTTAATTGACTAAAACTAATTAGTCAAAACAGTCTTTCAATCACTTTTTTAAAATAATAATAATAATAATAATAATAATAATAATAATAATAATAATAATAATAATAATAATAATAATAATAATAATAATAATAATAATAATAATAATAATAATAATAATAATAATAATAATAATAATAATAATAATAATAATAATAATAATAATAATAATAATAATAATAATAATAATAATAATAATAATAATAATAATAATAATAATAATAATAATAATAATAATAATAATAATAATAATAATAATAATAATAATAATAATAATAAATTTCATTAAATTTCTTTGTGTAATTAATAAGTAAAAATTGAAAAAAATAAAACAAAATATCTAAGTTATCAAAAAATATTATTTGAAACCTTTTTAAAAAATCTATTATCAGTAAAATTTCTTTCCAATTTACTTATTTAAATTATTTTCTCCTGAGACCTACTTTTATGAGCACTGAGCATATGATTTGCTCTGCAGTTAATTGTTCAAAGTTTTTTTTTTTTTTATTAATATCAATATGAATTAATTACCTTTTTAGTCTTTATATTTTTTAAATATCATTCAGGGATAGTTTTGTTAATAAGAAATTCTGCTTTTTATTTATTGTCTAATCTTAAAAAAATAGTGTGATAATTGCTTTACTTTCATCAGCAACCATGTTTTACATTCATAGATTTTTTTTAATATTTACTGATTTCTTCACAGATAATGATAACAAAGATGCATTCATTTCTAAACAAAGTTACCTTTACTCTGTTTTACATTGAAAATAATTCGAGATATTGTTCAGTGATATTCTATTCTGTATTTTTCTTTATAGCACTAGATATAAATGCATTTAAAGTGATACACAGATTGAGAAATTTGCAAATGAATTAAAATAATAATAAATTGTAAAATTTAAAGACACACTGATGCAACAAAGCATGATTAAATTATATGATACTTTGTAGAATTTAAATACTGAATCATATAATCAGAACTTGTTTTATCAAATACGTAATAAATAAGCTTGTATCAATATCTAACAAAATAAAAGCTAAACATCACATGATCACTATTTCTTATGCTAGCACATAACTGTTATTAATACAGGAAAAACTCTCCATACCAACCAAAGTAATCAATGGATGCCATAAATAGATCTGGGGATATTGGATGAGTAGGCACTAGATGGGGATTTTATGCACAAGCCTTCTGGCATCTATTGATTAATCTGGTTGGCAGTGAGTGGCACTACTGTATGGAGAGTTCTGCAAAATAAAAGCTTTGAATTTTTTTCTTGAGCAGCCAATGCTAACTAACCCAGCTGCCCATTCAATATTGGTCAATAAATTGGTATTCATTTTTTGATTCTGTTTTTACTCATAAGTACATATTTGATCTTTGCTTAATATTAGGGATTCAGACAAGTCTGTAATAGTTTTTAACTTTCATTTTGTAAGCTTTGCAATTTGTTGCTTGTGAAAACTATTTTCAGCATGAAATTAATACAAAAAATAATACCAGGTTTTTTTTTTCATAAAGTTACATATCATAGCATTTCCAACTTTCTTCAATAATACTTATTTTTTTATATCAAAACTTTATTCTTACAGTTTTGACTATCCTGCAGTCACCATCAGAGATTAATATCCAAATATATAATTTTACAATTAATACATTTTATACACATATTTATATACATAATTACATACACAATTAAAACATATGTCTTAACTTAACCATTATAACTGTGAATAATACCTAAGTACCTATTTACTAACCAATATTTAGATGGTTGATTAAGTTGGCAATGGCTCACTTAGGAATTGCTTAAATTCTTGGTTTGAATCTTAGGTAATTGATATGGTAGGTTAAAATGGTAGGACTCATTAAAAAGTCTTTTATTATAAAATCTGATCTAAATTACCATTGATCATGAATCTACTTATCTATATTTGGTGATATATTAATTTTAAAGAATTCATACTGAGTGATGGCAATCCATCTCTGATGATTATCAGGTGTTTGCAGCTTACAATAACTTTTGCCAATTAATCAAAGCTGTTTTACAAATTCAGAAAAGTATAAAAATAAGCAAAGAAATAGAGAATTGTGATGTGGATGCACACATAATTTTTAAAATAATAGTTCATAGATTTGTTTAATAAGTAGCTTTATTCTCTGAATAAGACCAATTTTTTGAACATTTACATGTGAGTAATGATTAAACAGTTTAAGACTTTAGTCAATACAACATTATAATTAAATGGCTTCTCATAATACCAGGATTATCAGTTTATAATGAATCTTGTATAATTGGTTTAAGGTTGCCAACTGTGATGACAAAATAATGTTCAAGTAGTTGTTGAGAGATCGTCTGAAAAGTAGGTTTTATGGTAGCAAAGAATATTTTGAAAAAGGACATTGAGATATATAATAGCTACAATAAATATATATAATAGCTATAATACAATGGTGGTCAACCTTTTTATACTTGCAAAGCCCATACTCAGACTGAAATTTTACACAACCCATTATATTGTTATCATTTTATTATAAGCATATAAGGATAATAACAATAAAATTAGTTTTACCACTTTCAAATATATATATATTATATTTCAATACATATGATTTGATATAAGATCTTTGAAAAAACTGCATGTTAACAAGTAGATTTATTGATTTGTAGCAATTACAATTTTTTTAGCCTGTTTTAGAAAACGTGTGCATTCAAGTACGTAGTACCATGTATCAACATTATGAGGTTCTTAGAAGGAAGAACAAAACTCTGAAAGTGAACAAGATTAAATGAGAGCAATATAAGT
>JAQFVV010012406.1:3474890-3679890 GCA_028023455.1 Epiperipatus broadwayi | reverse complement strand
AAAGTTTTCAGTGCAGAAAGTTTTATACTTTTAAATCAAATTTTAATAATTTTACTTATAAGATGACTGTAGAAATTTTTAACTTGGTGAGGGTATCTATAATCATTATATAACTAGATAACTAAAATATATAGTTGCAGGCATAATGTCAAATAATCAATTTGGCTTTAGATTATGAAGTATCTTTTATTGACAAAGATCAATAGGCAAAAAGTATCTAAATAAGATTGGTATTGTCCATTAATTATTTATGTTTATATATATATATTTAAAATAGGGAGATATAGAGGGAATATAACATGTTGAAGTAGCTATAGTTATTGTATAACTAGGTAACTAAAGTATATGGTTTCAGGCATAATGTCAAATATTCAAATTGGCTTTAGAATGTTTAAAACTTGAATGGTATGTGTTTAAATGGTATAATAGAAGTAATGACAATTTATGGATGAATGTGTCAATAAGGTTTCTTTTATTGACAAAGATCAATAGGCAAAAACTATCTCAATAGTATTAGTATTTTTTTAAGTACTGACCATTGATTAAAATAGAGATAAGATGGAATATCTGCTAGTAATTCAGATTTGCTTTAGGTTCAGTGTGAAAAATTCTACTAAATCATTTTAGATTCAATATTTTTCAGTGAATTTCATAAATAATAAATATAAATGAAAAATCTGAAAAATATTACATATTCACATTTCATTATATGATCGTGACGCATCTATATATAATAACAACAGTCTTCGTCATATAAAAAGTATTTTAAAAAATTGTTATGGATAGCCAAAACTTATGGTCTAGATTAGACTATCTAATGAAATGAATAAGCATCCGCTTTTTGTATTCAATTAAAAGTCATTATTTAACAAAAAAATGATTTACGTAACTAATAAATTTTCTGATAAAATGTCTGCATTTTTTTTATATCTGAAATAAGAAAGATAAGCTAACAATAGACATTAATTTAAATGATAATTATTAAAAACTTTGTTATTAAGATAAAAATTATTAATTAATATGTAAAAATAAATTTATTAAAGCTAAGTTAACATATTTCCAAAAATAATCAAACAATATAGACTTTTTAATGAAAATATGAACATAAAATGGAGTCCATGTTTTTTAATGTTGATGTTTTTAATTATTATTTATTAAATATCTATATCTATAACAATCAGAAAAACTCTTGTCAGTTACATTTAATCATAAAGTTTAATATTTTATATAAGAAGTAAAAGAAAAAACAACCTTTAAATGCCAACCAATTGTTAATAGGCAGTGGTTTTAAGTCTCCCCCTCTCCCCCAATTTTCTCTCCAGATAAAAATCGTTAAGTACTCATGTATTTACCAACAACAGATTGTCTATCTGAGTTAGGTATGAGTTGATAAACTCCTTGGATCTGAATATAAATTACTTGTTTTGGATTTGAACCCCTGCACATAGCATGACAGACTAATGCGCTATTGATTATGCTACACAATCCATTTTCATATTCCTATGATCTATCACCAAAAACATTTTTTATATAAAAAAAATTATTTAATAAATTCTCTGTAATTCTTATGATTTTTTTTTTTTTGTTTATTATTTTTAATCCAAAAGTATTTGTTCTCAGGAGGAACCAAAAATCACTTAAGGCATGCTTCAGGTCATCTTGTTCTTATTATTATTTTGTAGGCCTTTGAGCTACCATGGTACTAAATATGTGAATAAATAAATAACTATTGAGATGTAACAAGAGCATCAACATTTAAGTATTTGATACCTGTAACTCCCTTGACAAGTGAAAGTTGTTCATGAAATGCACACATAGTAAGAGAATGTAGTTTGAGTTTTCAGGCTGTTATATAATTCTAATACATCAAAGGAGAGAAGCGATATCAAAAAGACCAAATATATATATATCTTCAATACACCTACCATTTATTCTTATAGTATTAAAAATGGATAGAAATCAATCCCATCTTGTGTAAGAGTGGCTAACAGAGAATATCAAACTGTCAACACCAGCACAGAAATCACTTGCAAAATATATATGATGGAAGTGTGAGTTTCTGTACCGATGGATGATTGTGAAATGGTGGAGTTGAGATGAGGGATGTACTCATAAAAATAAAAATTTTGTAAATACTAATATGTTTTTTTTTTGTATATGATTTATACCACCAGGTTTTAACATTCTATGACTAATTAACATCTGGATTAAATACATTTATTTGATTTAACAAAATCATAAACTTTTAATTTTGTTTCAATGTAAATGATAACTCTATCCTGTAATCTCTCAGATCTAAACAAACAAGTCAGTTCATACCAATGTAAAGAAAAAAGGACAACCATTTTGTGAATCCATATAATATATTATAACGGGATTTGCCACTTTCCATATATATTTTACGCATATATGTAGTCTTGTACGATTGCGTGTATGTATATATAACGATGCACGTATATGCGTAATGGTTTAAAAGAATATTTATTCTTAAATTATTCCATTGTATCACCCCAGCATATTTATGAGCATCAATTTATGACCTCAAGTGCCAATCCTATATTTCTATAAGAATTATGCTGGGAGAACTGGAATACCAATATGGAAATGCCCCGGGACTAGCTCTGCTCAGGGCTGGTGGTAAAATTTACCGGCAGTAGATCTAACCCTCTCTCTTTTTCTTTATTAACAAAAAAAAACTCATAATACAAAAACAAAAAAAAATCATTCATTTTATATACATTTATTAGCAATGATAAAAAAAATATACATTATTTACATAAGTTAAATTAGTGTCTCTTTTCTCTTTTAAATCAAAGATTCATATCAGTTTTTTTTTTTTTTGCTCTTTTCTCTTTTTGCCAAAACTCCCACACACACGAATATGCTATTATATGTATTTTGCACCGAAGATTTAATTGGACTAATTTATACACTAATGAATTCCGTAGTAAATAGTTTGACCTCTCCAGGAAAAGAAAATAAATTTTAAGTTCACAATTGTGCCAAATAAACAGTTTTCTCAAATTCATGGAGTAAGCTTACTAAAAGTGACATATGTAGATGTAATTAGAAAGAAAATACCTGGTTTCCCTGAGGAATTGATCGAATCCTCTTGGTGAAAATGGAATCTCCGGTCCTTTGTCGGTGAACAAACTTTGTTTTTTTTTCTTTGAAGTTCGGGTTCCATGGCTAAAGTCTGTTTATTTATTTATTTTCTTTCTCTTCTGGCGATTCAATATTGTTGCTTATTGAGGTGAATTCTCTGGGCTTGACATCCCTTCTCCACTATTGGTAACTGCTATACATTTGGGGGCAAAGGATTCGAATCCTTGGCATGTTGAAGCCTCTACCCCAGCATCACGTTGACTGTCCGCTTTCTTCTACCTCCAAACTTATACTAAATAATTAATTTAATTTTTCTTTAATTATCAAACTTATCTTTCTTTTCACTCTTTTTTAATTATATTTCCATTCACATTCCATATGCCTTTGTTGGAATGTACCACAAAAGCTTTTTACACCTATATTCTTTCCAATTAATCTTTAATTAAAATTAGACATTCCAAGATTTTTACAATAATTACTTCCATTGTTCTGCAAAATCACTGTCTTCAATCTTGAAATCTATAGTTCTTTTGACTTAATATGTATATATTTAAAAAGTTTATCAAACAAAATATTTTTTATTTTGTGAATTTTCATTTTTAATGGTTCAAAAACGCACTCACACATATACATAGCGATGTGTATAGCTGGGTTTGGCAAAAGAAAGAAAAAAAATCAGAGCAAGTGTATAACCCCCCCACCTCTTCTATGAGTTCTTTTTTAATTAAAATAACTAAATCAATTCTGTACGACCATGCAAATGATTGTTGATAGTACATCAAACTGTAAATATTAATTTTGTTAGTAAAGTAATATATATTTTTAATAATACATTAGTAATAAGATATATATTTTTTTAATAATGCATTAAATATACGAATACGTGTTTGTCTAATTATCGCAACAGGGTTCGATTATACCTGCCCTGTTGCAATACCCCCCTGCCGGAAGCCTTCAAATATGGTCTATGTATTTGAATTGCTCCTAAATATCATGAACCATTCATACTGGCATGGGGCTTGAGGGAACGAGCATTGTATGATCCCCTTACCTCCTGCCCAGTATTCACCCAGAATGCATTATCCCCCTGACACTTAACAATAGGGAAAGGTCCCTCATACAAACTGCAAAACTTCTCACAGATAAATTTCCCTGGTTCACTCACATGTGGAGTTTTCACCATGACTAGGTCACCAACTTTAAACCAATGAGGCCTCTCCAGTATATGTTTGTTTCTTTCCTGACTTCTTTTCAAAAGTGTATGATATGCCTGCTTTTGGTCCTCCTCCACATTTATTGGCTTTTCCTTTGGTCCTGGTATTTTGGCCTTGATTAATTTAGGGGCATGTTTTCCAAATTGGAGCCACACAGGAGAGAAGTGTGTGGATTCATTAACTACCCAATTTATGTAGTTCAGTATTTCTGGAATCTCTTAACCCATCCTCGGTGATTAGTTGCAATGTATGTCCTAAACAACCTACCCAACTCACGCATCACCCGCTCACATGGGTTCAATTGTGGATTCCTAATTGATGTCAGTATGCGTTGGATCCCTGACTTCTGAACCATGCTTTCCATTCTCCAGAGATAAATGGTGTGTCATGATCCGATAGGATGCTTTGAGGTTTTCCTATCACTGTAAAATATTCCTTTTCAAGGAGACATATGTTGTTTCAGGTATTTGCTTGAGTCATGGGATATGCAGCCACAAATTTACTGAATAGATCATACACCACCAACAAGTATTTCTTTTATTAAAGGCGGGCAATGGTCCATAATAATCTATTGCAATCATCTCATGTGGCTTCTTTGGAATTATGGAGGTCATTGGGCCTGCATAATTCCTATTAGCAGGTTTAGTTTTCTGGCAAAGTTCACATTGCCTGATCATTCTCACAACAGTACAATGCATGCCTAGCCAATAAAACCACCATCTGAGCCACTTTTCAGTTTTCCATACCCCATAGTGTCCATATATTTGGTGGATATGAGTCACCACTGCATTTCGCATTTTCTGGGGTATTACAGGTCTCCAACTATCCGGTCCCCTTTTCGCTCTGTATCAGTTGATACAACTTCTGGATTCATCATTGTTTTGTTTTTTATTCCCTTTCAGTTGTGCAATTATTTGACTTAACTGGGCATCCTCCCTCTGATACTGGGTTAATCTCTTAAGGTCATTCTCTACCTCCTCATTAATCCTTAAGTTTATTCCTGCCACATATAAATTTTCAGCTTTAAGATGATATGATGGCAAACACACTGGGTTATGGTTAAGAGCATCAGCTACAATGTTATCTGACCCCTTACAATGCTTTACCACATAATTATACTCTTGGAGGTATAGGCTCCACCGTACCAACTGACTATTTGTCAGATAACTATGGTTAATAAATTCTAAACTCTTATGATCCGTAACCACAATTATTTTTGATCCCAACAACAATGTGTGGAGTTTTTGGAATGACCAAACAATGGCTAAAGCTTTCTTTTCTGTGGCAGTGTAATGCCGCTCTGGACCCTTGAGCAACTTACTTAAGAAATACAGCACTTTTACCTGACCATCCTCTTGAAACTGTGATACTGTTGCTCCCAGCCCATACCCACTGCTGTCAGTCTGCACTACAAAGGGTTTCTCAAAATCATGAAAAGCCAGCATTACGTTTCATTAACCCTTGCTTCACCCTCTCAAATGCCTGGCTTTGCTTTTCACCCCACTCCCACACTACATCTTTTCTCAGTAATCTAATTAGTGGTTCCATATGTTGAGCAAACTGCTCCTGAAAACGGTTGTAGAAATTACACATACCCAAAAAGGATTGTATCTGCTTTTTGGACCTAGGTATTGGGAAACCTTCAATGGCTGAGATTTTATCTGGGTGTGGCTGAACACCCTGTGATCCTATAAGGTGGCCCAAGAATGTAACTTCCTCTTGAAAGAGCACACTTTTCTTCAGGTTTACCTTGATCCCTTTATTCCAACATTCCCTTAAAAACATTTCCACATCTTCGGTATGTTCTTCCACAGTATCCGATACCACCAATACATCATCCACATACATTGTAACTATTGTCTTGACCTCATCAGATAAATACCAGGTCTAAACATCGCAGTAAACCTTCCCCACTGTTAATCAGGCTGAATGTCATACGGTTAAACTGATATGAGCAGCCATCATACCTAAAGGCAGTATACTTACGATCTTCTGGGTGCAGCCTTATCTGCCAATAGCTTGCTGTCAGATCAAATGTTGAAAAAAAAATTTTTCCTTTAAATCTCCCAAGCAATTCTTGCATGGGTGGTGGTATGTTACAATCTGGGACCGTAACTTTATTCAATTGCCTCGCATCAAGACATAACTGTATGGAATTATCCTTTTTCTTGATGACGACTATCAGGTTACAATAAGCTGAGGAGCTTTTTGATATAATACCCCATTCCAACATTTGATCTATCTGCTTCTTTAGCTGCTCCCTATATTGATGAGGAATTGGTATGATTTTGCCTTAAATGGTTGTGTTTCATTTACCTGAATCCTTTGTTCAAACCCTGGGATCACACCTGGTCTGTCTGAAAATACCTGATTGTATTCCTTCAGTATCTTTCTTAGTATTTCCTTCCCTTCTTCCCAAGCAAACTTTGCCTGGTCTTTTTTTTCTGCTATCAAGTCATCATTGTGTTTATCAGCAACTTGCACAGCCCCTATTGAACTATCTGTGCTATCCATTATAAATCTAACCACCTCTCCATTACAGGTGGCTTGTCTACTTTTATAGTTCAATTTGCATTTATATTTGTATAAAAAGTCAGTTCCCAATAAGACATCACAAATCAAATTTTTCATGATTAGGAATACATGGGGGCAACTTACTCTCTGGATTTTGACATCCAGCCATATTTGTTTGGGTTCAACCTTGACCTTTCTGTTGTTGGTCATTGCCACTTGTATGACTTTTAATGGTAGAACAGGTATATTTGGTTGTTCTCTGGTGTGTTTATAATACAATCTTTCTGTTATTACAGAGACCTGACTCCCTAAATCAATAAGCGCTTCTACTTTTGTCTGTCCTGCTGCTATCCGTATTTTCAGACATGTTTGGCATGCATAACTTGGTACGCGGTCCTCCCACGAACAAATTAGGTTCCCCAGGTATTTTGAATTTGGTTGCTGTCTGAATATTATGTCTCTTCCTTGGTCTACTTCCCTTTTTTCTCGAATCTATCTCATTTCCACACTTACTTCCATTTGACTCAATATATTGTCTATTTTTTTAGATGGGTTGTCTCCATCTTGCTCTAGTATCAATCTTATTCTTATTGGCAGGTTTTGGCAGACCATCTTCACAATCTGTTTCACTGACAAATTACATGCTTCTCATGTCCTGAATGTGGCTACTTGATGCCTAAAAAATGCACATATCCCTCTGGTACATCCTCTTGAAACTACTCTCTTATCAATTGGGATCTAATGTTGTCCTGCCTTTCTTCACTCCAAAAAGCTCTCTCCAGGGCTGTCTTGTAGTCTAAAAATGTCTGCGGTTGGTGTAGCAATGAGTTCCACCAATCCATGGCCTGCACTTCTAGGTGGCAAGATGCTATTATTGTTCTCACCTTGTCTGGTGTTCCATAACACACAAAGTATCTTTGCAAACTCCTAAGGTGATCTACTGGCATCTCTTTCTTCTTCCCCCCAAATACTTTTATTCTTATCAACTCCATCCTCTTTATGTGATGTATATATATATTTTTCCACGTGCTAGGTTCCGAACCTCCCAACCCCCAAAGCACAGTGCTGCCCCCTTCCCGGACTTTCTTACGCCTTCAATATTTCTTAATTATATATATTTATAATTTTACTGTGGACCGATCGATATTTCACTATGTTATTTTGACTTACTCTTGTTTTCCACCTTTATAAAACTTTGCTTTGAAAACTAGTACAGATAGACTATTGTTATATCAAAACCTTCGTTTCAAAGTTACTTTCAAATTCAGAAATTGTCAAAATGATTATAAAAGTAAAAAGTGTAAAATATATTAAAATCATAGCTACTGTGTGGGTGTAAATTAAATATAATTCATTACTCGAATTTCTTTTAAAATGACATTAATTTAAAATATATATATATATAAAAAATTATTTTTATCTGGTTATGACATCTTATAGTAATAAGTGACAGAAAGCCAAATAATTATTTTGTATGTAATTAAAATGGATTAATTATAAAGTGTTAACCACTTAAACACTCATTTACTTTTTTCTTTTAAAATATCTGTATTACTTTTTTTTAAAAAAAAAAAAAAAAATCAATCGCGAACAAGAAAAACATTTACGTTCGTTATTTACAAAAACAAAATCCATAACAAACTGAAAGTTCTTTAAAAAAACCAGTCTAACCTAAACTGATTACTTTATGAAATGCTTTTATATTCTGCACTCAGTTGGTATTTTTCATATAGCCTAAAAGGTTGTTTATATATATAAACTTAATATTAACTACATCCAACTCTGCCGATATAATATAGTTTCCGTTTTCCTAATTTTTCTTATAGCTAAAACAATAACGATCTGACAAAACCGATATATATACATTTATTTATTTTTAAACCAAAAAAAAACTCATGCTAATTTCTTTTAAATTTTTCTTCCCCTCATTGACCTACTTCTCTTCGAGGCCCTTTCGTTGGGTCACTATTATAATGGGATTTGCCATTTTCCATAAATATTTTACATTATATATGTAGTCTTGTATGATTGCATGTATGTATATATAACAATGCACGTATATTTTTCTTCCCCTCATTGACCTACTTCTCTTTGAGGCCCTTTCGTTGGGTCACTATTATAATGGGATTTGCCATTTTCCATAAATATTTTACATTATATATGTAGTCTTGTACGATTGCATGTATGTATATATAACAATGCACGTATATGCGTAATGGTTTAAAAGAATATTTATTCTTAAATTATTCCATTTTATCGCCCCAGCATATTTATGAGCATCAATTTATGACCTCAAGCGCCAATCCTATATTTCTATAAGAATTATGCTAGGAGAACTGGAATACCAATATGGAAATGCCCCGGGACTAGCTCTGCTCAGGGCTGGTGGTAAAATTTACCGGCAGTAGATCTAACCCTCTCTCTTTTTCTTTATTAACAAAAAAAATGTCATAATACAAAACAGAAAACATTTTATTTTATATACATTTATTAGCAATGATATTTACGTATCTATAAAAAAAAATATACATTATTTACATAAGTTAAATTAGTGTCTCTTTTCTCTTTTAAATCAAAGATTCATATCAGGTTTTTTTTTGTTTGCTCTTTTCTCTTTTTGCCAAAACTCCCACACACACGAATATGCTATTATATGTATTTTGCACTCAAGATTTAATTGGACTAATTTATACACTAATGAATTCCATAGTAAATAGTTTGACCTCTCCAGGCAAAGAAAATAAATTTTAAGTTCACAATTGTGTCAAATAAACAGTTTTCTCAAATTCGTGGAGTAAGCTTACTAAAAGTGACATATATAGATGTAATTAGAAAGAAAATACCTGGTTTCCCTGGGGAATTGATCGAATCCTCTTGGTGAAAATGGAATCTCCAGTCCTTTGTCGGTGAACAAACTTTGTCTTTTTTTTCTTTGAAGTTCGGGTTCCATGGCTAAAGTCTGTTTATTTATTTATTTTCTTTCTCTTCTGGCAATTCAATATTGTTGCTTATTGAGGTGAATTCTCTGGGCTTGACATCCCTTCTCCGCTATTGGCAGCTGCTATACATTTGGGGGCAAAGGATTCAGATCCTCCGTACGTTGAAGCCTCTACCCCAGCCTGACCATATTTTATCAGAATGTATATCACGTTGACCGTCCGCTTTCTTCTACCTCCAAACTTATACTAAATAATTAATTTAATTTTTCTTTAATTATCAAACTTATCTTTCTTTTCACTCTTTTTTAATTATATTTCCATTCACATTCCATATGCCTTTGTTGGAATGTACCACAAAAGCTTTTTACACCTATATTCTTTCCAATTAATCTTTAATTAAAATTAGACATTCCAAGATTTTTACAATAATTACTTCCATTGTTCTGCAAAATCACTGTCTTCAATCTTGAAATCTATAGTTCTTTTGACTTAATATGTATATATTTAAAAAGTTTATCAAACAAAATATTTTTTATTTTGTGAATTTTCATTTTTAATGGTTCAAAAACGCACTCACACATATACATAGCGATGTGTATAGCTGGGTTTGGCAAAAGAAAGAAAAAAAATCAGAGCAAGTGTATAACCCCCCCCCACCTCTTCTATGAGTTCTTTTTTAATTAAAATAACTAAATCAATTCTGTACGACCACGCAAATGACCGTTGATTGTACATCAAACTGTAAATATTAATTTTGTTAGTAAAGTAATATATATTTTTAATAATACATTAGTAATAAGATATATATTTTTTAATAATGCATTAAATATACGAATACGTGTTTGTCTAATTATCGCAACAGGGTTTGATTATACCTACCCTGTTGCAATATCTTGAATTGGAATCATTCTAATTAACCAATTATTTGGATAGAATCTTTAAAAAATGGAAGATTGTAAAAAAATAATAATTAAATGATTTGTTACTTGAGAGGGCATATGATATTCAAGAACCAGAAGTGTTGCAGTATGTGGATCTTTTACTCTCATCCACTAATCTGTTAGTGCACCAATCATCTAAATGAAACCCCAGTTTGGAATGAAATCTATGTAGTGATAAGATAATTGTCTACTTCCTTTTTTACAATGATGTAAGGGATAAGTTTTTGTTTAGTTTTAAATTTTTTCTACAGTAAAGGCTTTTCCATACCTGCACTTATTCACTAATTATTTGGTTAAAATCTATAAAGATTAAAAGGGAGTAGGATTAATTTATTTACTTGCTAATCTGACTTTTAATGTTAATTTTAATAAACAGTAGGTAGGCTTTGAATATTGATGATAAATTTGAGAGGATTTATAACCTAGGCTAAGTGGCAAGGCTAATTCACCAGGTATGTTATTTGCCTTTTTTTTCGTGACATCTCCATTTATCTATAGCATAAAATTATATTGAGTGATCATTTTCAAATACGTATACCTTCCAATAGGTTCATTTATTTGGAGGTATTAAATAATCAAACCTGAGATGATTATTAATCAGAAGGCCAACATAAGCTTATAAAAATAAAGTAAGTAAATGATAATTACTAGTCTAGCTCAGTTTGCACTCAAACTTAAATATAATAGCAAGAATCAACATGATAATCAGAAAAATTGTGTTAAAATTTATGCCTGAATAAGATTTGTTTTGGACCATATGAAATACCAGAAATCGCAAATTTGGGAAGTTTTGCTGTAAAAGAATATGCATTGGTGGTCGAGAGGTCAGCGCGACTGCCTTGCACTTTCAGGCAGTTGTCCGGGTTGCGGATTCGCGTCCCGGCCGATGCTATGACACTTTTAAAAAAAAAAGAATATGCATGAACAAAGCACATATAACTTGATCTCGCGTTACTTTTTTTTAGTTAGTGATTAGCATAATATCGTATTACATCATGATGGAGGGATGCGGTAGACAGTCTTCATCAATGGAGATAATGTTATTTAACTATACAAGTTTGATAGTTAAAAAAAGTCCTTTATATATTTTGAATGTTGAATAAATGTGGGCAGAATATTAGTTTTTATTTATTGAAGGATATATTTTAATTATAAATTGTTTGTAAAAACATTAAAACGGGTGTGTGCGTGTGAATTTATTATTAACAAATTAAATGTAAACTGGAGGAAAAGATTTATGCATTAACAACAATATTTTTTTCATAAAGCTGGGGTTTTTAATAAATGTAAACGTTCGTAAATATTTACTTAAAAATATGTTATTACTTTAAAACATATTGGCATTTTCAAACGTCACAAAAATGAAACTGAAAATCTTTATGTTGTAATGTTAATAATAATACCAACTCAGTATATTAATGTTATTTTTAAAATATTAAATGTTCAATTTTTGCAAACTACAGAGATACGTTATTATTGCCAACATTTCGAGTTAAAAGAAGATTTAATCTAGTTCATATCTATAGAATATTTATTGCTGAGAGACTTCTGAGCATCCTATATATTTAAAATATGCACGTGTGTGTGTAATGATTAGCTTGGTGTAGCTGTGGAACTAGTATTTCCAAGTTATGTTTAAGATGTTGTTTTAAATAGCTGTAATCCAATTGGATATTCAGTTATTTTTATAAATATAAACATAATTATAAATATAAAATAAAAAGAGCAAGGAAACTTGCAAAAAATTTACATCAGTTGGAAGTATAATATCCTGGTTCATATCATCTTCTTTATTTTATTTTATTTTTTAAATTGAAAAAATATATAATCTTTTATTTAGAAGCGAATGAACACTATCGGTAGAATTACATTCCTTGTGCCTCATAAGAAAGGTTAAGCATATTGTCTTTACTGGATTATGAATAAGATCTCAGTCTTTAAAAAATATTTTTAATATTTCATGTTTTTATTAAGAAACATTTCTGTTTAATTAGATTATCAGGATCGATAATTTTCTTGGAATCTGATTCTGGAAGATCAATGATGAATATATTAAGTATAATACGTGACAGAACTACACTCTATGACTGGAATGTTTTGTAAAATTTTGAATCTATTTCGATTATCTTTTAATTCCATCTGAATTTTTCTATTGGAGAGCTTTTTGTCAAGTAAATTTAAGTTTTTCTAATGAATTTTAAAACTTTAAATGATTATTTTTTTAAAGATGGACAAAATTAATAACAATTTTAATTTATTTTAAAAGTTTTTATCAATATGAGTTGTTAAAGATAAAACTTGTTCACAGTATTTTTTTCCTGGCCTAAACCCAATCTGTTCTATAGGTATATCACTGTCAACTATTAGCAAAATTTTTGTTAATATAATTCTTTCAAATAACTTGTACAGAAAATATAATAATAATATTAGGCAATAATTTTTTGGATCGTTGCTGGTTTTATCTGGTTCTAAAACTGCCATAGTTTTGTCTAATTTTTGAAAAAGTTTTCATATGAATAATGTTACTAAAAGGCTTTGCTCTCCATACATTAATTCCAAGTTCTAAATTTTCCAAAAATATGATATCAGCTTTTAGGATTTTCCTGATTGAAGACAATCAAGACAAGATCAAGTTCAATATCTATTGTTTTATCTAATTTTATTATTAGAAGAACATTATGAAAGAGAAATTTGTGTTTTGCTCTAATGATGTTTTTTTCCCCAGTGATGAAAGTTTATTCATCAAAAGAAACAGATACAAATACATTTAGAAAAAGGTTTGCAAGGGAGTGCTTATATGGTAAATTGAAATTTCAGGAACAACATGGTAAGAGTGGAAGGATACATGTGAAAAGGGAATGGGAAGTGGAAAGGAGAAAGGGTGTGTAGTACAGGCCAGTCTGAAATGTGTCTTCATTGAGCAAGCACCGCATGGGTTGCAAACATTTAAATTATTAAGTCCTATGACAAAGGCTGAGAGGATGAGAGTTGGAGGATTGCCCAAGTATCTGTGAGAGTGGAGGTGGGCTAGTTTGGCATCTCTGGTTTTGAGAGAGTGAATTAGGTTGAATAGCTTTTGATTCACTGAGTGTACTCTCTGGTCAAAAATAATGTCACATTGAAGCAATCAGAGTGCAAGATGAGGAAAACTGATAGTCTAATGGTTGCAATGATTATTGTTTTTATGGATTCTTGGAGGTTGAAGATAATGTTCCTGTGTGAGAAAAGGCAGGAGTTGATGACAAGCAGAAAGGGACATTTAAGTAGGAAGTGCTGGAGGGTTTCATTGTCAATTTTACAGAGCTGGCGTAGGGGAGAGATCTTGGTGAAACCCCTATGGTTGACCAAAAATTAATTTGTGAGAAGGGAGTGAATGTTGATTTTAAGGAGAAAATCAAGGAATTTTGCCTCAAGGGACCACCTTTTGAATTTGAAGATCAATTGAGCATTGATAAGTTTAAGGAATGTATGGGGAGACAATGGAGAAGTCTGCAGTCTGATTGAAAACCTCCCAGTACTTTAGTTTGCCACTGATGGATGGTATAACAAAGCCAGCCTTTTGTAGGATGTTGGCAATGAGTGAGGTCCATGACCTGGGCCTGCCATTGGGAGAAGGAGTGTTGGTGGGTGTGATAATGATATGCACAAGATAGGCAGGAAAGTGACTTAGGAGTGTGATGATAATGTTGTGAGATCTCTGGATTAGAAAAGGGTCAATGGAGTGCAGGCCCAACCCATTGAGGTTTTTAAGAAAACAAGTTCTTTTTAGGCTGATGGCCACCACCTTTCTGCCCCAAAGAAAACAGGTTCAAATGGAATTGATTTTGGATATAAAGGAATGTGTACCATCTTTTTTATTACACATTTGTGGAATGATGCTGGAAAGGTCTTCTTTATTTTACAATGAAGTATTTAATGATATTTTAACTACAATCATAACAATTAATAATTGATAGAAATCAATGCTACGCATCACTAATGTCTCAATTACATGCTGAATGCTTGATTAAAAGCTTTTAGTAAATGACCCTAATTTCCAAAGCTTACTTAATATACCATAAGAGATTATGTGTATGTAAGTCAAAGCATCAATGGTTCATTTATTAAAATCAGTATAAAATATTAGATAGTGTATATTCTAGAAATTTTAATATCTTCATTAATAAGTAATGTCTATTAAGAATTTAGCCTTAAAATGTCTAACAATATGTATAAAGAAATATATAATATACTATAATAGTAAAAAACCAAGTTATATGATCATGTGACTTAACTTAATAAGCTTGTATTACAAATCTATTATAATGAGCATGCTAATAGCTCTAAACAAGCTTTTCCCATAAATGCTACAAGAGAAAGCATTTAAAATCTCTGTCTAGAATTATCCCTATCCCCAAACCAGTTTTTCATTAATGAGAGTCATTAGATCCAAACTAGTTTGGGATTAGGGATAATTCCAGAGAGAGATTTTAAATGCTTTCTCCTGTGGCATTTATCAGAAAAGCTTGTTTAGACCTATAGCATGCTCATTATATTATAATATACTATAACAATTTCCAAACTAGTATTATTAGAGCCATTTTAATGAATTTGTAAATGATATCTACTCTTTTACCAATTTATGGTTTATGTGATTTGTAGATTAGCATTACTATAAGAAAGAACATTCTTCACAAGTTTAGTCATTCTGAAGATTTTTACATACATTTCAATAACAAACAATATATTTAAATTAATTTAAATACAAAAATAGCTAGCAAGTATACATAAAAATAAATCCATAATAAACTTAAAAGAGCTATGATTATGATGCTCAGTTGTATTGAAAACATTCTTAGCATAAATGAAAGATAAAATTTATAAACATATGTCTACCTTTTCTCACTTAAATGTCCTACATTTATATATTAAACATTAAAATGTCACTAGTAACTCTGGTTTATGAATTATTACAGTGTGTGCTTTTAGAATTTATTTTTCCATGATTATTATTAAATAATATATATAGTATCCATTTTTTTAATTATAAATTGTAATAAAATAAGGTTTTCTGGGTCTCCTGTTTCAAGAGACACTCCCTCCCCTTCATTATCACTGTGCCAAATCTTTAAAGTCAATAATCATAAGTCATTAATCATACATGACTTAAAATATATAATAATAAATTATTCTGAAGTATATACTAATGCATCACTTTTAAGTTTTTTCAACTATGGATGGTAATTCCATAGAATGATCTGCTGTTTGACTGGATTTTCACATTAGTTATTTGTGCTATTACTCTTTTTCCATTCAACTGGCTTTTTCCATATTATATGTTTATCCAATATCTCCAAAATAAGTTAATTTTATTCTGATCATTTATATATTCTATGAAGCAGAATTTGATTTTAAGATCTCTCTATTTATTTTATTTAATATTCAAATACTTATTTTAAAAATCTTTAGCCATGACACAGCTTTATGATACTGATATTTTTTGTAGATAACAATCTCTTAGTCAGTGAAAACTAGTCAGATAAATAAATGATTGAATAGCTTTATTACTTGAGTTTATAAGAATTTTTGAGTGCCAGCACTGAAATTGATCCAAGAATCTCACCCTCCAGTGTTTGGCATTCTATTACTGCTCTTAATCAATAAATAAATAATCAAATAACTTTGTTGCTTGATAGTTTGTTAGAAGTTTGAATGTGGGAAATTCCAGCATTGGAAACAATCTGAGAAGCTCATACTCTAAAGTCTGATTCTTTATCATCACATAGTGCAGTGTGAAGTGAAAATGTCATATCCTGGAGTTTGGACTCCTCTTGATTGTGGGTCTTTGGATCAACTCTAGTGTTGGCACTTCCAGCACTCAAATTTCTTAGGAACTCTCAAGTTATAAAGCCATTTGATTGTTATTTGAGATTAGAATTCAAAGCTGACACTAATATAGATATATTCAACAAATATTTTTTATTCTTTTATACTATCCTAAAATTAAAAAAAATACTTAGGTTTTAAATCAGGCAAATTCAGTTGCATAATTTCAGAACATTATCTTGACAAGTATAAAGGATGAAAAAAATCATTGCTAGATGCATAAATGTATTAGTTCAAACTTTAATTCTTAATCTCTACTGATGAAAGCAAAAAACCAGAAACAGGTCTGGAGATAGGAATTTTATTGCATTGCAGCATCTAGTAGGCATTAATTTTTTAAGCTTGCAGAAGATAGTCCTATAATAGGATAAAGAAAAGTAATTGTTCTTGGAAGAATATGAATAAGCACCTAAGGAAGTCATGTGATATTGTAATTGATTTTAGTCTCTTTTATCAATACTTTTTTTGATTTTGCTATTTCATTGGCTCACTTTATAATAAATATTACAACTGGAATATTTTCTAAATATTAGTGATTGTAGATGAAATTTTATTATTATTTATAGTGTAATTTTAAATCATCGATTCACTTTATGGGGAAAAAAGTGAAAAACAAAAAGTTAGAAACAAGCAAAAATAAATAAATTTGACTCGAAACTGCTAATAGTTCATGCAATTAAAAAAAGAAAAAAATGTTGTGTAATGCCTAATCCCATTGTCATGGCTATCATAAAAAATATGACTGATGATGTCAGCATCTTACAGTAATTGATTATGTAGTGCAGTATAAATAATTAAAAGCAGTAGGATAAAGAGTTAGGAATAGATTTCTAATAAATTATCATTTTAAAATGCTTTCAAAATATACTCTTTATGTAGTAAAACTTGTTTAATATAATGATAAAATCTCATAAATAACATTACAGTTTTAAATATTATAAAATCCTAAAACATCTCATGATCGCCATTTCATATGCTACACAAACAATAGCAAACTCTCCATATAGTACGTATTCTCAGATCCCTGGCTCCTCACTGATGCAAACCACAACATAAAAACTAGTCTGGAGATATTGGATGAGTAGGGCACTCAATAGGAATTTTATGCACAAATTTTTTGCATCCATTGATTACTAAGACTTACACTAGATAGCACTACTTTAGTATTATTATTTACCTTGTAGTACCCTGTTACTACACATCAGTGAAAATGCATTCAAAAATATCTTATTTCTGATTATTTTTTCTAAGTCTTTCATAGCTTTGTCAAATATCTGTAGTATGGGTGTGATATTTGTATGCAAGGGAAGTATTACTGCCGTTTAATAATTATATCTTTTTTATATAGTGTTTTGATTTTCTCTCAACTTTTTTTTCTTTAAAAAATTCATCATTTTTTAAAAGTAAAAATGACATAATCAATCATTTATTTATTCTAATTTGTTGTTGAATACTGCATAATTGCTGTTTCCAAAATAACCAACAAAACAACACATGACCCTACCTTACACAATGCTTTCCAATAGCAAAATTTCTCTTTATTTCAATTGTGTCATCTAGTGGAAGCTTTAGTAAATAAAAGATGCTATATGGTTGTGTTTCATAAATTCTTATCTAGCATTGTCCTATCCAAGTTATTCCAGATTAGTTTTTAGTTTATGGTTTTCATTGGTGAGATGCGTTTAGATCTGGGAGTAGCATACGTGGACATTTTGAATCTAATGACTTTGAGCAGTAAAGAGCTTTTGCATTCGGAAGAAGAGCACCTGGATTTTTTTTTGGATAAAATGAATCTTTTCTCCAGAAAGCATTTGTTTTACTCTTTTGTTTTATTATCAAGCTACCTGCCCAAATTCAATAATAGTTTAACATTTGAGTCTAAATCAAAATATATAAAATGCGCTAACACGTGCGTAATCATTTCATTTGCATAAATTTACATCGCTCCTAATCAATTTCTTATATTTTTACAAAACGGCTATGAATATGAGGGCTTTGACCCTTGAAAGCGCTTAGCCATTTGATTATATATATATATATTAAAATAAAATAATATATACTTTTCTTTATTTGTTTTTAGTTTTGTGTGCTTGTGCGTGTTAGCGCATTTTTTTATATTTTGATTTAGAACAAACTGTTTGCTCATTTAAGTCTAAGTTAATCTTCCTGTATAATCAGATTAGATTAGGTTGCACAACTGAAGCAAAAGATAATTTTTTTGCAAATGTTATTCTCTGACAGCATTTTCTCACACTGTTGCACTTTTGGCTCATGGAAGCAAGAAGTGAATCAAATTCGCATAGTATTAACAAAATTATGCCATTGTTTTCCAACATGGAGTGAAAAAAATTCAAAGATATTGTAATAATTTTTGCCTTGTTAATCTGTCATAAAAACAGTTATTAAATTAAATCCACAATCCTGTTGCCAAAATGATAGTAGTTTAAAAATATTTAGAAAAGTTTATACACAATCTTTCCTAATACTGTGCAATAAATATGTTATTATTAGTCGAGTATTATTACAAATATTTTGCTTAAAATTATCATGTCATTAAGGTAAGATTAATATTTCAAACTACTCTTTAATTCACATTATGTAAATTTAACAATATATACTTATTTTTAGAACTATTGTAATTTCAAAATGAACAGCTCTATTGATAAATATTGCATAATTTATTCTTTATTGATAAGTTCATTACAATCTATGAGGGAGTTTTTTTTATATGTCAAAGCGTTGATCAGGAAGCAAACCTGGGCCAGCTGTTTGGAAGACAGCTATGCTAACTGCGAAGCCACCAACGTTTGACTAGAATCTATGAGGTTTGTTGATAAAAAAAAATAGAATGACAAAATCAGAAATGATAAATTTAAACTTGAAAATTAAAATCTGCATTCAACATTTAAGTAGTAATTAGTTGTAATGATTTAAATTGTTTACTTAAAACCCAGATGAAACATGAAACCTGATTATACCACCATTTCACTTCAGTATTGGGTTCAGTTCAGAGTTTGATTTGCAATGGAAAATTGAAATGCTCCTTTCTCAAATTTCATTTCATGTCAATAGTCTTAGATGTTACCGTTCTTCCAGATATCTACTGGTCTAAAATTTTAATATTTTGATCAATTGTTCAGATGATCATAAAGTTATAGATAAAAAGTTAAAAAAATAAGTGAGAAAAAGTGGTATATAAGTTTACATACAAATCATTGCTATGTTCAAATTTCAGATTATGAATTTAATTTTAATTTCAAATTATTAGTACAAATAAAATCAAGATGGCTGCTAAATATATAGATTCAAATCCAATTTTTCTAATTGATGAAGGTTAATATTTGAAAACTAGTTTCAAATTTGTGTGTGTCAGTATCACCTAGTATCTATCGATTGCTCAAGCTTACAACAAATAGCTCTGACGTAGGGTAAATAGAGTAGTTACTTATCTTAAATTCCAAATGTCTACTGATCTAAAATTTTAATATTTTTATCCATTATTTGGGTGATCATAAAATTGCAGATAAAAAGTTTTAAAAGATTAAAAAATAAGTGGTATATACCAAACAAAGTTTACATACAAATTTTAAGTATGTCTAAATTTCATATTGTGAATTTAATTTGAATTTCAAATTATTAGCATAAATAAAATAAAGATGGCTACTAAATATGTAAATTCAAATCCAATTCTTCTAATTGATGATGGTTAATATCCAAAAACTAGTTTCAGATTTGAATGTGTCACTAATCACCTAGTGTCCATATGATTACTCAGGTTTACACCAGATAGCTCTGAAGTTAAGGTAGATAAAGTAAATCATTTACATTAACATAAATACAAAAATAAATAAAAGATATCGTGAATTAAGAAAAGTATACAACTTAATAGGTATATTTGTGTATAGGCATATTAAATTTTTGTTTCAAAGTCAGATTGAGTTAGTTACATGGTTGAGTTCAATGGATGATTATTTGATACTATACGTCTGCTTCCTGGCCAAATGTCTCAACAATAAGCATCTAAAGACTTCATTATCACATATCATTCACCTCTGAATACAAACAGATTTACCAATAATTCCAAAGATATAATCACACCTGATCTCACTCCTCATGCCATGTACAAAACGATCTGCCCACAAGCCAACTGCCAGGCTGCATATTATGGTGAGACTAGGACTAACATTGTCAACAGAGTGGCTCAGCACAAATACCTGTACAATAAAACCAAACAAAAGGCAATTCCATCTTTTTTGAGCATGAAAGAACAACAGCCACAAATTCGCACCTACATATGCCAACATCGTTTGCTCAGGAAGACATGATGCTAAATGCAAGATTAGAGAAGCGTTTCATATATCAAGCGATCCTAAGTCTATTAATAGAAGAGAAGCCTGCTTTGCCCTGTCCCGAAAATGGCAGTTATAAATTATTTGCATCACTTTGCATAAATTTTTTTTTCTAAAACGCAATTTTAACAACTGCAGCTATGAGCATGAGAACAAGAAATATCTTGAAAGCGTTTGGCTAAAATAAATCAATATTCTTATATTTAAAGTAAATTAATATATTGCTTCTAATTATATATATATTTACTAGCTTCATTATCTGTGCATACAGCATATATATATATATATATATATATATATATATATATATATATATATATATATATATATATATATATATAGTAGTTTAATAACACCTAATGATCATTGATGGTATATAAATAATCAAATGGTATCTAAATAATTTTTATATCATTCATTAGACTAGAGATTATCCAATAATGAATAATATTTTTGTAATGTGACTAATAAAAATTATTAATATACTTTCTTTAAGTGATTGTGTCAAAGTTGTGAGGGCAGCATGTTTAACATTTATCAATTAAACTATAGTAATTTGCTATATATATATATACTAAACAATAATAAAGATATGTGTAGGAGATTGTGGTGTAGATCAACTAATGAGTGCTGATTCAGCACAAAATGTGCATCTTGGAGTCATAGGTCATTTTCATATGTTTTTGGTCATATGTTTATAATTAAATCCCATCACAAGGTGTTAAAAGTAGATAGAAACCATTGTCTACCTTACATGAGAGTAGTGCAGTTAAAATTATACTATAAAAATATTATTTATGATTGGATAATCTCTAGTCTAATGAATGACTAATAAAAGTTATTAATATACATCCATCAAATGGTTTGTATCAAAGTTGTGAGGGCAGTATATTTGACACTTATAAATTAAACAGTAGTAATTTTCTATATATATATTGTAACAGTATGCACCCTTCCAATGAGATAATTTAAGGCAGTAGCATCTCATTATAATCAGATTTGAGGTCGTCATATAGGATGCCATGAATGATGTGATTTAATTTTAATATAAAATTACATTTGTTCCAAATAAATAATTTATTATTAAATTATTAATATAAATTATATCTAAACCACATCAAGTCAATCTTCACCTTAATTGATTTAACCATTATGCTCAGATTTCAAACTCATGGAAATTTAACAATTGACTCTCTTCAGGAGTTCCTATCAATATACTAGAGTAATAATAATAAATCTCAATAACTCTTTAAAATGGATTTCATGAAATTAATATAATAATCAATAAAGATTATTATATTAAATGTTTGTTCTTATCTTATAAAATTAAATATATAAATAAAATAAATTAAAGACTTCATTTAGTTTAATATAAAACATAATAATTATTTATTTAACAAATAAATAACGTAAATTTTATAATTTATACGAATTATTTATATATCTACTATCTTATATCTTATATTTTAAATATAAATATATTCTATTTACCCAAGGTAGATATATTTTTTAATTTATAACACTACATGATTTTATAACTTATATAAAGTATATATATCTAAATATTATGATTACTATATTAAAACTATCATATAATAATTAGATTATACAAATAATAATCTAATTATTTGTATATAATGTTTTCATCCGTTAAAATGATTATATGTAATTATTGATCATTAATAGAAAAAATAAAAAAATATATAAGTATATTTCATACCAATGTTAATCATTTATCCAACTATAATAAACAATGGTTATTATACTATTTGAATAAGTACACACAAAGTAGTGTCATGTCATAAAAAATAATAATATGTAAATTGAAGAATAATTTAATTTCTTACCTCTAAGTTCACTCTATCCCTTTTATATATTTATATGCCTTTCCCATGTTAATATTTCTTATCCCATATCTAAATTTTTATTAAATATTAAAAAAAATTAAATTATTAATCTTCTCTTCTTATTCATTTCTTTAATGAAATGAATTCAATGATAAAGGAAATGAGATTAATGTTCACCAATTATAATTTTTAAAAATTAAATGGTATTTATAAAAGTTAATGCAATAATCTAGATGTTCCTGAAATTTGCAAATGAAAATCCTTCAAAGATACAATTCTTAATTCCTTAGTTGTTATGCATTGAAGAAGATAATATGAGATCTCAAGTTGACATTTAGTTCCCTCCTTGCATATAGATAGCATCTTCTTTTATACACAGTTCTTTTATTAACAATTATAATTTCATTTTGAAGATATAGCTTATATATAATTTTAAAGGCATTTGGCAAAAGTTGTTATTCACACACACACACATATATATATATATTTGACTAGACAAGCACATTTTATATATTCTACTAAAACTGGTGTTTTATTCACTTTGCATTTTTCTTATACTGTAAAGTTCATTAATTTAATTTACTTGAAGTTTTTATAAAAATGTTTTTTTTAAAAATGATCTTTATATTTAGAATTCCAACTAGAATGATCATTATAGAATATGAATATATATTCAAATTAAGTAATTTAAAAATTACTTTTCTTTAAGAAATATTAGAAATTTCTTGTAATAAACTTTCTTATTAAATCATTCAAAAATATAGATTTTATCCTATACACTGTTCTTTTAAATCAAACACAGTACAAGTCCTTGTGAGGATATTGCTGTAAAGATAGAATCTTTAATCTTTCTCTAAATTATTTGATTTTTTTCTATTTATAGTTGCATGAGCTTGCTAAAGCATATCAGATTATATATTGTGATATTACAATTCTATATTAAATCATTAAGTTAATTTCATTTTCTTTAATTCATTGATAAATTGCATGTGAACTTAGAGGTCATCGCCTTGTCAGTTGTCTCTATTAATGAATTAGTATTTTAACAATGGTTTTTCATTTTAAAGAATGAAAAATACTGATTTACTATATTATTATATTTATTTTCATAAATATAATAGAAAAAGAAATATAATGTATATATAGATTGATTATATGTATGTGTGAGTAATGTATAACTTGTACAATATATACTGAACAATGATAAAGAAATGTAAAAGAGATTGTGGTCTGGGCCAATTGATAAATGTTGGTTTAGTATGAAATGTGCATATTGAAGATCATAGATCTTTTTCACATATCTTTTGATCATATGTTTATAATTACATACCACCTCAAGGTATTAAAAGTGGATAGCAACCATTCCCTTTCTTGCATGGAAGTGGTGTAGTAAAAATTACACTAGAGAAATATTATTCATTAAATAGTTTATTGTTTGGTATATCACATGAAAATTTATATGAAGTTTGAACCCTTGAAGTAAGAGAATTGTGTTGCAAATCATGGATCTTGAACACTAAGAATCTATCATTCTGCTACTTCTTAATACTTCAGTAAAAGTTTGAGGACCAGAAATGAGAGATAGAATTATGATTTATAAATCTTGAACTCCAGAATCTATCAATCTACATTTGCACTCAACCAAGCTTTTCATAGTTATGTGCCACTACCTCTTAAAACAAAGTGCCATAGCATCTTCACATTTAGAAGAATGAGTAGAAGATTTCTATCAAGAATTATATAGTAATAAAGAACAAATAGCTCCTATATCTATTATATCTTACAAATTGCCCAGAATTTTAAATGAAGAAGTGATACATTCAACTAAATTTATGAAGAAAGGAAAGCTCCAGGTAATGATGGAATTATAATTGATATATTAAAAGGAATATATATTTTTTAGCAAAATTATATACCAAATGTCGAAATGATAAAGATATATCAGGTGATTGAAAGAATGCAGTATTAATATTAATATTTTTAAAAGGTGATAAAGAAGATATTAGAAATTACAGACCTATCTGCCTTTTATCAGTTTTATACAAAAATTTTACCAAGATAATTACAATTTGTCTGTAGAGAACATTGAATTATCACCAACCAAGAGAGCAAGCTGGATTTAAAAGTGGTTTTTATTACAGTAGATCATATCCAGGTATTGAGAAAAAGGACAAATAAATATGAGTTGCCATTATGCTTTGGATTTGTAGATTATGAAAAGGCATTTGATTCTATAAACATTTCTTCAGTGATTAAAGCATTGGGTCATCAAGGTATAGATCCAGGCTATTGCCATACTTTAAATAATATTTCTAAAATGCAACAACAGCAACAATTAGATTACATAATGATACTAGGAAAGTCAACATTGAGAAGGGTGTAAGACAGGGTGACTCCATATTTCCAAAACTTTTTACGGCAGCAGGAGTTATCAGATGAAAGTAGAAAAGTAGGACTAAAGATAAATATTAAAAAGACTAAAGTAATGTTTAATGGATTTTCTCAAAATATCAAAATAAAGACCGATTATGATGAGTTAGAAGAAGTTAACAGCTACAAATACCTTTGTCATATTATTAATACAGATGGAAACATAATGGATGAAATTAATCATAGAATTAAACTTGATTGGAGTGCTTTTGGTAGAAATAACTTGATACTAAAAGGAAATATGCCTATGTGTTTGAAAAGGAAGGTTTTTAATAAATGTGTTTTACCAGTTCTTACTTATGGATCTGAGACTTGGACACTTAATAGAAGAGCAATACAGAGACTTCAGACTACTCAAAGAAGTACTGAAAGATACATGTTGGGAGTAACAAGAAGGGATTGAAAATGCAATATATGGGTAAGAGAACAAACAGGTGTTACTGACCTCATTGAAAAAATTAAAAGACTGAAGTGGAGTTGGGCTGGACATATTGTTAAAAGATATAATAATAGATATACAATTGAAATCTTAAACTGGATTTCAGGAGATTGTAAAAGATCCAGAAAGAGTCCATATGTGAGATGGATGGATAAAATAAGAAAGTGTGCAGGGGTGACGTGGAAAAGAGAAGCTAAAGATTATAGAAGATGGATTGGACTTGGAGAAGCCTTCATCCTGCAGTGGATTGATAATGATTGATGATGATGATATTGTCTTTCAATATTATTTAAATAAAAGAAATATTTTAACTCAGTAACCAAATAATAATAATAATGATCTAAATAATAAAAATAAAATAAATGTAAACAAAATATTAAATAAACAAAAATTTATTTTACTTTTATTTTAAAATGTAAATAATACCTTAGAGAATAAATAATGAACTAATATTAACTTATAACTGCAATATCAGAAAACTTAATCGGAAAATAATTATTTGATTAAGTCTTAAATCTCAAAACAAATAGTAAGATTTTTAAGTTTATCTAATATTGAATGACCAATAAAATTAGCATTCTAAATAAAAAATCAAAAGATGAATTTTCTTTTATCTAATATCAATTCATATTAACCAAATGTATATATAACGCTGTTAATTGTTTACTTATTGCTTGCGACAAGAGCAGATTTCTCTCTACTACTACTTTAGCGGCATCTATTATAAATTTGAGTAATCGGTGGTTTACCACATTACAATGCAATTTAATATCTTATCCCCACAAACCAATCTGGAGATAGGGATTAAACTCCACACAATGTGGTAAATCACCGATGACTTAAGCTTATCATAAATGGTGTTACAATAGTAAAGCAAACGGCTGCTTTGTTTATACTGTCCCTAGATGAAAGAAACAAATGATATTGTGTTAATAATATTATATATATATATGTGTGTGTGTGTGTTCATTACATTAACAAAAATATTTCAAACATGATATATTGCAATTGTTTCTCCTTGAACAAGTTAAAAGATTCCATGAATACACCATATCCAGAATGTATCACAGTGACCTTATCTATTTCTTATTTCGTATTGCTAAATCATTCTTTTAAACTGGTTTTTTTTTATCTTATCCCATTTTAACTTTAAGAAATTTGCTATTTTTACCCTTATATAACTCAACTCATTTTTATTATAAAAAAAAAAACAAAAAAAATCATAAAATCTTTACTTATTTAATTTAATCAACAATGCAAAGGATAAAATTACACCTGAACTAACTCCCCATGTTGTGTACAAGATGACTTGTCCCCAACGAGGGTGCCAAGCAACATACTATGGTAAAACTAAAGCAAATATTGCCACCAGGGTATTATTACATCAATACACATACAACAGAATGTGAATTAAGGCTAAAGGCAACTCAATATTTGTAGAGCATGAAAGAGTTGCAGATCACACTTTCCACCTGGCTTCAGCCAAGATAATGTGCACAGAGTGCAATGATGCAAAACACAAAGTCAAAGAGGCTTGTTTTATTGCAGATGATCCCAAAGTGATCAACAGAAGAGATGCCTGCTTTACTATCTCTAAAAAGTGGGTCATTTAAATGACTTTGAATAAATTTGCATACATTACTGTGATATTTACTATTAGTGTAAAGAGCTGTGAATATGGGAACAAAGAATTCCTGAAAGCACTTAGCTTATCAATTGTTATGTAAAGCTTCATTAATTGTGTATAAAATGCAAGTTTAGAATTAATTTACATTAAAAGTTGTCATACTTCCAATCATATTCATTCTGATTCTCTTTTATCATCTTACATTTTCAAAATAAATGTGCAATTGTCTCCTCCTCATACTCATATAAACTACACCTACAGTACAAATCCTTAGTCCATTTTTGGCTTCTATTACTGGCTCTGTGTGTGATATGATATAAAATAGCTTCTTTTTAGATGAAATCAAAAATTTTTGCATATGGGCCATATGCCCATTAAATACTAATTCTCTCTGAAGGTGTTATGTATATAATATACTAATACAATTCTTGCTTTTTGTTACTAAATAACTCTCTCAATTCTGATTCTTTTTTTTTTCTTTATCAATCTTACTTCAATAAGAGCTGTTTTGTAACTTTCTCTGTCCTATTCTCATATTGCCATTTTTATTATAAAGACTTAAACAAAACAAAAAAAAAATCATAAAATCTTACCTCTTTTATTTGTCTTTATGTCTAATGTATCATACTTCCCATACAATGTATTCTATGCCTCTTTCAACATTTTACACTTCAAAAAAAAAAAATAATGAATTCTCTCTCATCTTCACATATTTATAACTCAAATTCTTATTCTAATTTTCCTTATCTTTCTCATATCTAAAGCTATTGTCCTTGTACCAAATAACAACAAACTCCATTAAGTGTTATCTTAGATCCTTTTATATTTGATATATATTTTTATTATTATATAGCTCCAAATTATTTCTTATTCATATTAATTTTCCTTAACTACTCCTTTTTAGCTAACCACTTATTTATTTCCTTTTCCCACCTTTCATAATTATATACCTATAATACATTCTTTTTACACTTATCCCAATATTATAGGAAAAAATTGTCTATTAACTTTCCATATTACAAAGCATTTCTTGGTGAAAGTGTTTGATGTTTTCTTTACATAATTCAATGCACTATTTTTGCTAATCAATTTTTATTTGTGTGTTGTAATTTTCCAAACATTTTAAATTTGCTTTTTATTTATTTCATTATTTTAAAAATATTTTTTTCCCATATCTCTCTAAATAGACTCACTTGCTATCTATAATTGATTATCCAGTGTACATCTATCTATTTATTTTTGTATTCTATCTAAAAAATGTCTGAGTTGATTGGTCAATATAAAGAATCTTGTTTACATATGTTAGATAGTTGGTAATATTTCACAAGCAATCAAGACTACAGTGACAAAATGCCATCTTCAGAAGCTAATATATATTATCCTAAAAATTAAATACTGCCTAACACTATACTAGCAATTAAAAATAAGATAGAAATTCATATAATACTACAATATTAGCCTAAACAACAAAATTTTACTAAAAATCTTGCACAACCATGATTTCATTTGTGATTAAGGTCTATTTGTTAATAGTTGAAACCATGATTTGTGCAAGAAATTTTAGTAAAATTTTGTAATTTTGAACAATATTTTAATGTTATATGAATTTCTATTTTATATTATCCTATCTATTAAAGGAATGAAAGTTTTATTGCCTGATAGTTCATAAAAAGTTTGAGAATCAGAAATGGTGAAGTAGGGCCATGATTCAAAGATCTTGGGTTCCCATGTCTGCCCCATTATCACTGCCTTAAACAATACATAACTATTTAAAAGTAAAAAAATGAAACACTAAATCCTAATAACTATATTTCCTATAAAACTAATTTGAAATAATAAAATTAGTTTATCGACTTTATTTTTTTTTTTTTTTTCATCTTTCTAATTTTCCGGGACGCGAACCAACTACTTGCTTGCATGGCAGCTGCGAAATCTCGGTTTATCGACTTTATTTTTACTTTTTATCATCTTTCTAATTTTCTATATGCTTAAATATATGTTAACAATGGGAGTAAATCACCATCCCCCAGGTTATGAATTAAAAGCACTCTAAATGTTGAACAAATAGTCAATCCACCTATTCTTGAAGTTTTAACGTTTATAAGCATACCTTTGTCAACATTGTTGGTAATTTACTCCCTTTGTTTATATATACATCAAGCTATGTTTAATTTAAAGTTGAAATATATGTTGTATATTTGCAGAAGCTGTGATATATGCTGTATCATATGCATTTCTTCAATTAATCACCATTCGAAAAAAATTAAACAAACAAAAAAGTGTAAATAAACAAAAATTAAAATCGTTAAAATTCATAAATGTAATAATTTTTTTCTGCAGCAGTAGCCGTTCTTCTGTCGGAAGTATCATAAGCTATCACATTTATTAATAGCATTTATTCCAATTGTGCTGAAACACTTAAATTTTATGATTTTTTTAATTCTTTCCAAATTTCAATGTAGTACTTTATGTAATGAAATGTTTCATAAGTGTAAATTTAAAAGTTTTATCAAATTTATAAAAATCCATAAAATATCTTTCTTAAGAGATACAATGAAAGTTAGTGATTTAATAGTGGAGGGAAAAGGCAGTAAAACATTCTTGAATTGTGTCAGAAAGTTTAAAGCTTATAGAATTTAACTGAGAATTTAAAATGAATTACAGCAAATAATAGTAACCCTATAGATTCCAAAATCAGTATAGACTTAAAAACATCAAACAATTAGAGACATCATTCCCTCCTGACAATAAGACTGCTATTATATTTCCATAGAGAAAAAGAAGTTATTTTTTAAAAAAGAATATCATCCATGGCAAGGTTAATAACAAGAAAAACTCTCCATATAGTAGTGTCAGTCAGTGCAAGTCAGAGTAATCAATGGATTCCAGAAGTCCTGTGCATAAAATCCCTATCTAGTGCCTTCTCATCCAATATCCCCAGACTAGTTTTTAGCTTGTGGCCTTTGTCAGTGAGGGGCCTTGGATCTGACAGCACTGCATATAGATCTTAGGATCTAATGCAACCCTGTAGCAGTCACTTTTATCTCTAACTATAAAACTATGAGTTTAAAATTGAATGAATAGGCACTAGATAGGGATTTTATGCACAAGCCTTCTGGCATACATTGATTACTCTGGCCCATTAATTGGCATTATTGTATGGAGAGTTTTGCCTGTTTTAAAAACCGTTATGAGCAAGCATAAGAAATGGTGATCATGTGAAGTTTAGTGGTTTAATACTATTCCTGCAAGTTTAATAGTGATAAAGTCTAACATTTCATTATTCATATTATTAAAATAATAATAAGGATATAATACAATATGTTTTTTATTCTTTTTCGTGTGAATGTGAATGAGTGAACACATACACACAATAAATATATATGTAAATGTGTTCCCTCGATTTATTATTATTAACTACAATATTATTGTTTTTTAAAAAAATTTATACTATAATTTTTATCATAAAAATCAGTCAACATTTTAAACCATCCCAATATCAATAACAACCAACAATCTCAATCTGTTGTCAAGGCAATCTCATTTTAACAATAAAAATGGAATGCCATCTTTATTTGTAGTCCAATATATTTATATAGATACTAAAAATTACAACTGGACCACAAGATTGAAATTATTGATACAAAGAAGTTTAAAAAAATATCCTTAAGCAGGTAAATATAGTCTGTTCTGAATGCAGACTGATAAATAATCAATTATAACATTACCAACTACAATTATAATTTTCAAATTGCACCTAAAATATTTCTTAAATAATAAGTGTAATAATATTCAAAGCTAAAATGGGTTTATGAGTAATCATTAAAAATTAGCCAACACTTAGATAATCCCAATATCTATAACAATCTCAACCTATTGTCAAGACAACCTCCTTTTAACTATAAAACCCATTTTAGCTTTGAGCATTATGACATTTATATATATATATATATATATATATATATATATATATATATATATATATATATATATATATATATATATATATATATATTATACACATGAAAAACCATCTGTGTTATATATATGTGCATGTTGAAATATACTGTACACTTGCAGTAAAGTAATATAATATGAATTCTATTGATATCAAAGCTTATCAAAAAATGTGAAGTATTATATATGATATAAAATGTGCACAAAGGGGCTTGAGCTCAACTATATACTTCTTAGCATTAATTTTAATATTAATAATGACTGCATATTCTCTTGAACAAGAGAAAAGATTGTGAGCCTAATAAAGATAATTCATCTAGAACCTAGTAATTAGATTTCCTTTCAATAGATCAATAGATAATAAAATGATAGGAATTTGGTATATTGATATTTACCAAGATATGATTGTGAAGTAAATATTAATATTAAATACCTTATTATCATCATTATAAATCTGTCAAATGATCAGTCCCTTATACCAAATTAGAAAACTTTATTTTAACCTTTCCCTTACTTGATCTATTTTTCAACAATTCATACAATTTTTTTAAATAGCTAATCAGTTGTTTAGTTTTCCTATCCCCTCACCCATATCTCCATATCTTACAATCTGTTCCAGTCCATCTTTCATTAAATATTCAATCCTGTTCTCTTTTTTTTTTACATATAATTTTTTTCAAAAACAAAAAATCTTTCTAAAATTTTTACAACTTAGCCAATTTTTTTTTCAAATTTAGTTTCCTTAAGACTCACATTTTTTCTTTACTTTTTCTAATGTTATATTTCAAACAATGTATTAACTCACCTCTATCTTATATCTAACTTCAATGGTCTACATAATAATTGTTTGCTATGTTAATTATTTAATTTTTTTATTTCTTTTTTCCATCATCACTTATCCAATTTCAAATATTTAAAAATATTAATTGTCTTCATTCATTCTCTTCAATGCTTGCTTTTACTATTTTCTTCTTTAAGATTTAAATACAAGTATAGTATATATTATATAGAATATATTATGGTTCAAAAAGGAGTTTTCTGTTAACTGAAAGGAGACTCTTGATTTCTCTTGGAGGCCTTAAAGGAATCAAGCAACTCCATACATTTTTGCCATTGTAGCCATTATTACTATGTGATTATTTTTATAGTATATAAACATGAATGGGTTGCTCACTAACATGCATTATCCAGAGTAGTGAGTTTATTCATCTTTTACCTCTAAGTTTAAAATCAAGAAACACTGTGGTCTTTTTTTTACAGTTACCTAATAAGGCAGAATGAATGTGTATGTGTGAATGAAAAAAAAAATTTTCTATTAGATATTTACAATCATGACAGACAAAAATAAATCATGGTCCTAATTCTTAGGAGCTGTAAAGTCATCAGACAAAGCAGTGATGGATGTCCAAAGATGGAGGTGCTAAGAATCCCCTGATTGTGGACCCAGGGTGCATTTCATGATGATTTTTTTATTTAGGTACTTAAAACTGCAGATCACTTTCAAGTGAAGAAAGATTACAGGAATTGAAGAATTATTTCATATTAAATGGGACATCAAGTTAGAGGAAATGGTGAAGAAATGATTGATTTAAAAAGTGGGCATGTATTCTACTGCAAAAGCATAAATATTGAAAGTACAAGTGGAGTAAAATTCATTATAAATAAAAAGTGGATGAACAACATTGTGGTATATTGAACAGAATGGCAATATTAGTTATTAAACTTAATAGCAGATACCAAATGCAGATAATTTAAGTTTATGCCCAACAAGTTCTCATAGTGATGAAGGCCTTTTATCAGACCAAACAAAATTTTAAAATAGTTATGGGAGACCTTAATGCTAGAATTGGTAAACAATTGAAAGATGAAAGTGCTGTAGGTAAATTTGGTTATGGTAATAAAAATGAAAGAGAACATAGGCTTGTGGAGTTCACAGAAGAAAAAAAACTTTATATTATGAATTCTTTTTTTGAGAATAATATTAAAAGAAAATGGACTTAGAAGCATCCAAATGAAGATACAGCAGAATTGGATTATATTTTAACTAACAGAAAATGCATATTTCAAGATTCACATGATCACAGTCACCTATGCTTACACATGCTGTACCAAACTCTTTATACAGTAATGCCACCAAGTGCAACCTTAAAATCGATGCAGGAAGGTTCTGCATAAAATCCTTATCTAGTTCCTATTCATCCATCATCCTCAGAATAGTTTCTAACTGTGACTTTCATCAATAAGAAGCCTTAGATTTGAGAGCACTGCAACTAGATCTTAGGATCTAATGAATCCTCCAGCAACCATCTTTTAACTATTTGGTTAACTATAAATCCACTAACTAAAACCAGTATGAGGATGTTGGATGACTAGGTACTAGATAGGAATTTTATGCACAAACTTTCCTGCATCCATTGATTATGAAGGCTTGCACTTGGTGGCATTACTCTATGGAGAGTTTGGTACTCTTATTAACCACATTTTTAAGCATATGAAATTGTTATCATGTAATGTTTGATGGTTTTATATTTAACCTGCCCATAGGATATGGTGAATGTGGTTTTGATACCAAAATATATTGATGCTGAATTGAATTCAGATCTATATGACTATACAAGTGAATGAACTGTAGTTGTAAACATTATTGTGTTTTCATTTTGAGCTCCTAGTTTATAATTAACCAAATAGATAAAAGGTGGCTGCTGGTGGTTTGCATTAAATCCTAAGATCTAGGTGCAGGGCTCTCAAATCCAAGGCTGCTTACTGAATGAAAGCCACAGCTAGAGATTAGTCTGGAAATGTTGGATGAGTGGGCACTAGATAGGTATTTTATGCACAAACCTCCTGCATCCATTGATTTTGAAGGCCTGCACTTGGTGGCACTACTATTGAGAGAGTTTGGTACTCTTTTTTCAAGATTGTAATGTTCTTAATAAATTCAACACAGGAAGTGATCATCAATTAATGAGATGTAAAATACATGTTAATGCAAAACTAGAAAGACAAAAATTATTAAGAGAAACAATATTTACAGTTGATATTACCAATCTACAGAAACACACTGATAAATTTAAATTAGAACTTGTAAATCTTTTTCAGATATTATCAGATTTTAAACACGATTCAGACATGAATGAAATTAATATAAATAAATAACTGATAATACTTTTAAAAACTGCAATAAAGATAGTTGTTTAAAAAAGCAGCAATTGACTAATAAAATTTCTACTGAGACTAAAGAATTTATGAAGAGAAGAAAGAATATGTAAATATATAAATATTATACATTAACAAGAATTAAATATCTCGAATTTTGTAAAATGTTGTGAAAAAGAATTGATAAGGATATAAGAAAGTATAATTGTGAATGAGCAAGAAAAGCTATAAAAGATAATAACAGTCTCAACAGTGTAAAACAACATTTTGGTATTGATAGGAAACATATCTACAACAAGAAAAAAAATATGGAATTATTACTAAAAAGAGAAATGGCATCATGAAATGGATAGAAGAGTTCTGTCAAGAATTATATAGTAATAAAAAACAAATACCTCCAACAACTATTATATCTTCTGAATTATCCAGAATTTTAATTGAAGAAATGAGACATGCAATTAAATTTATGAAGAAAGGAAAATATCCAAGTAATGATGGAATTATAATCGATATTTTAAAAGAAGCATGCGAAGAAATAGAAAAATTTTGGCAAAGTTATATACCAATTGTCTAAATGATAAAGATGTACAAAATGATTGGAAAAATGCATTATTAATATTTAAAAAATATGATAAAGAAAGATATTTAAAACTACAGACCTATAAGTCTTTTATCAATTTTATACAATTTTTTTACCAAGATAATTACAACTGATCTACAGAGAGGTTTGAATTTCAACCAACCAAAAGAACCAGCTGGATTTAAAAGTGGTTTTAGAACAATGGATCATATCTAAGTATTGAGAGAAGTTATAGAAAGAATGAATGAATGAATATGAGTTGCCATTATGCTTTGGATTTTTACATTATGGAAATACATTTGATTCTATAAGCATTTCTTCAGTGATTAAAGCATTGGATCATCAAGGTATAGACCAAGTATGTTATCATATTTTGAAGAATATTTATAAAAATGGAATAGCAACAATTTGATTACCTAATGATACTAGTATGGTTAACATTGGGAAGGGTATAAAGCATGGTGACTCAATATCTCCAAAACTTTTTATAGCAATGCTGCAAGAAGTATTTTATGGATTAAAATAGGAATCTAAAGAAATAAAAATAAATGGAGATTATATTTAAGTCATTTAGATTTTACAGATGATGGAATTGTTTCTGCAAATAATGCTTCAGAACCTCGAATGCTTCAGAACCTCGTGAAATGTTGCAAGAGTTATTAGATGAAAGTGAGAAAGTAGAATTAAAAGTGACCTTTAAAAAAATGGATTTTCTCATAAAATGAAAATAAAGATTGATAAGAATGAATTAGAAGTTAATAACTACAAATACCTTGGTCAGATTATTACTACAGATGGAAACATAATGGATGAAATTAACCATATAATTAAACTTGGTTAGAGTCCTGTTGATAGAAATAACTTAATATTAAAAGGAAATATGCCTATGTGTTTGAAAAAGTTACTTATGAATCTGAGATTTGAACACTTAATAGAATAGTATTACAGAAACTTCAGACCACTCAAAGAAAAATGGAGATGCATATTTATGCGTAATTAGAAAAGGTTGAAAGTGCAATACATGGGTAAAAGAACAAACGGGTGTTACTGACATCATTGAAAGGATTAAAAATTGGAGTTGAGCTGGACATATTTCTAGAAGAGGTGATAATAGATGTTCAATTGAAATATTAAACTGGATTCCAAAAGATTGTTAAAAACCCAGAAAGAGACCACATGTGAGATGTATGGATAAATTAAGAGAGGCTAGAGATTGGAGAAGATGAATTTCCCTTAAGGAGAGACCTTCATCCTACAGTGGATTGATAATGGTTGATGATGATTATAGTATATATGCTTACACTCGATGAAATTAGAGGGAATTTGAACTCGAACTTTCAAGTGCCCATCAGTCATCAACTTCATCTTATATTAAGTGATACACAGAACCACATATATGTGAAATAGTTAAATAATCTCTAATAAGCTATTTTGTGTTAAGTCACCACTCATCAATTGGTCTGGATCACACGCATATATATTCAGTGCTCATTTATGTTAAGATAGCAAATCTTCAAACTTTTATGGACATGCTTCAATCTTCTCCACTCTCCAACTTTTCAGCCATCCATATCATTGAAAATCGGATAATGGCATATTAATAAGACCTTGTTTGCAATTTTGTTGTTATACCCATGTTGACCATAAATCACTCTGACCCCTATATGCAGGACCTTAAGACCATTTAAATGCACAGAAGTGGGATGGATAAAATACATACTGAATCCCTTTTCTGTGTATTTCAGTGATCTTAAGATACTACATATGAGTGGTCAGAGTGACTTATGATTAACATGGATATGACCATAAAAATGGTGTAAGGGCATTTAACATGCCATCATCAGTTTTTCAGTGATATGGATGGCTGAAGAATTGGAGAGTTGAGAAGATTGAAGCCTGACCATTTGAACTGAGCTCATATGTGTCTGAGAGATGGTGATTTAGACTTATTGATAAAAGCTGGTTCATCACAAAATACTATATTAATGATCATTTATCTATTTCACATGTATGTGATCATTTCTATTGGTTGCATAAGATGGATGGATGACTGAAGGGAGCTTGAAAGTCTGAGTTCAAATTCCCTCTTCTTCTGTTTATTTTTTTTAGTTATATAACATTTTATTAACATTATTCTCATTAACTGAAAGTTCTATCATATCATTAATTAATCTGACACAATTAATTATTTCTATCCCTAAGACCAGTATCAAAATAACATTCATTTAAATATATATCAAATAAATCAGCTGATAGATAACATTTTTTTCCTTTATCATTTTCTACTTCTACTATATAATGTTCAAATATAAGTATATTGTCTGTATTAAACTTAATATAGACTTTCACAAATTCCTACTGCTAAACATTCCATCTTATGCAACTGATACACATGACCACATAATGTGAAAAAGATAAATAATCTCCAACATCCATATTTTGTGCTGAACCAGCACTCATCAGTTGGTACAGATTAGCATTTCACACATATATACAATCAGTGCTCAATTTATAGTAAGGTAGAAAATCGTCAAACTTTAATGGACAAGCTTTACTCATCTCCACTTTCAACTTCTCAGTCATCCATATCATTGAAAATCCAATGATGGAACACTCCAAACTCTTATTGATGCCAATATTATTAAAATGCCCATGTTGACATTAAGTCATTCTGACCCCTCACATATAGGACCTTAATATGTCCATTTAAATACACAAAAGATGGATAGGCAGAATACAAGCTGAATATGTAATATTCAAATATAAGTATATTGTCTATACTAAACTTAAAGTAATTAGAAGGGAGTAGAACTGACTTTCAAGCTCCCTACAGCCGTGCACTCCATCTTATACAATTGAAACACATGACCACATAGATGTGAAAAAGATAAATGATCTCCAATATACATATTTCATGCTAAACCAGCCCTCATCAGTTTGGTCCAGACTACCATTTCTTATACATATATACAATCAGTGGCCTAGTTGATAGTAAGACAACAAATCTTCAAACTTTAATAAACAAGCATTATTCTTCTTTACCCTCCAACTCTTCAGACATCCATATCATTGAAAATCCAATGATGGAACAATCAACAAGAGCCCTGAGTGTTCCATCATCAGATTTTCAATGATATAAATGGCTTCAGAGTTGTGGGTGGAGAAGATTGAAGCCTGTCCATTAAAGTTTGAAGTTGCTATCTTACTATAAACTGAGCCCTGATTATATAAATGTGAAGGAAATTATCTGCATTAACTGATGAGTACTTCACTATAAAATACATATATTGGAGATCATTTATTTTTTTCACACGTATGTGATCATGCATATCAGTTATATAAGATGGAGTGCATAGCTGTAAAAAGCTTGAAAGTCTGAGTTCAAGTCACTTCTAATGTATATATACATATCTTGTGATTGATATATTAACCTTGTTCCTTATAAACAATATCATTCTTTTTCATTATATCTATCAAAATGATCACCAAATACTTTCTGTTAAGTGCTGTTTTAATAAAGCAAATATATTCCTCTTTCTTCTCTTTTCTTTTCTCTCCAGCCTTCTTATTTTCTTTCTCTTTGTCTCACTTCTCTAGCCTTGCACTACATCTCTCTATCTACCTTTTTTCTCCCTACATATTTTTTGATAATAATTCCCACTGTTTTAAATGTATTTATTGTCCCTTTACATTGTCCAAATTTAAATTGTTCTATGTATTTAGTGGATCTTATCCACCTGGAAGATGAAACTAATTGTTATAAATTTCTTATATTTCTATACTTAGTCTTTCGGGAATCATAATTGTGGAAAATAATTTCTACAGTCCAATTTTCCGATTCGTAAATTACATTATATATGTCAAACGATTCTCTCTCCTAGCCTTCAGTAATTCAGTTAGAATCTTATCAATTCTCTATGCTTTACTATTTTTCATTTCACTTAATACTTTTACAACTTATTTTGTCCTGATATATATATATATATATATATATATCAAGAAAAACATATATATATATATATATATATATATATATATATATATATATATGTTTTTCTTTATCAATTGAATAGATGGAGTGTATATTTATTATATAAATTAATGATAAATTATTTCCATTTTTTAACTTCCATCTATTTTTTTTTTACAAATAATTTACTGTATTTTGTGTCACTATTTTATTTCTATGATTCTGCTTTTTGTGTGCAAATCTGCTTTATTCTACAATAAATTAAATCAATCCTACCTTTTCATTTGTAATTATTCTACTTACTTACATTCCTTTCTATTCACTCTCTCTTAAGCATTCTCTACTTATTTTTGCCTTCTACAGGATTCCTAATTTTTTATCTTCTCTCATTTATTTTATTCATCATCATCATCCCATTATTAACCCAAGACCTTTTGCTTATTGATTTTTTTATATAATCACTGTCTTTTTACTGCAGTAACTTTTAAATTTTTGTCGAATAATTCTTTCTCATTTGAATAACTTAGTCCGACTTTATTTGTGATTATTTTTTGATCCAGCAATTTTGAAACCTTTTTTCAAATATCTTTTTTTAATTTATCAACGTATAATTTCTTTTCTGGCTCTTTCTTTTTATTATTTTCAAAAATATTCTCAAATTTTATTTACATTCGCATCACTTCTAGGACGTTTGAGCACACTCTTAATACTATTTCTACATTTATTTTAGATAAAAATATATTCTAATTAAAATCTGTTAATTTTTATATTTTGTATTCATCACTATCACACTACTTTTCTACAAAAACTTTCTTATATGTTTCTCATTTTTTAGGCAACGTTTAATTTTCAACAATTTTATTGTATTATTCATGCTTTACTATAATAATCCAATCTCCTGTTATCATTATACAACCATTTTTATATGGTTTTTTTTCAATGACTTGTTAATTTCGTCTTTATATGTTTTTTACTTCATCAACTTGTGATTATTGGTTGGCATAATAACTGAATAATGATATTTTTTTCTGAAAACGCTTTCTGTTGCTATTACCAATTTAGCATTTAATAAGAAGCTAGTTATGAAAATCTAGTTTGTTCTGTGACTTAAAACAATATCTATTTCATAAAACACTATCTATTTCATTATATTTATTTATTGCATCTTTTCCTCTCTTTTCTCAATAGTTAATAAATCTTGTTTAACAGAATCCTATAATATAGAATTATATGTTGGACTATTTCCATCATCTAATATTAATTGTTAAAGGTCTTTTTAAAAAATCAAACTTCATTTAAATTTTTCAAATGCATTCTCCTATTAGCAATAGCACATACGTTAGTATATAATAAACACTACAATATTTTTTAATTATAATCACAATAGTAGTAGTGATTGTAATTGGATTGATATGTAATCCAGAACTTACATTCAACTAAAACTAATTTCTATTTGCTTTCTCCAGATATCTCTATTTATTAATAAACAATATTTATTATGTAAATAATTGGTGTTGTCTTCGAATATTGATGTGATGCACTGTGACTTCTCCTTAAACGGAGTCAGGAATCTTTCAGCAGCTATGCCCAGAGAAACCTGTTAGCCACTTTAATGAGAACATTTAAGCACCCTCTATTAACTCATTATGTAACTAAGATATAAAATGTTTTATATAATCACCAAATTATGAATTATAACAATGCAAAGTTCATAGAGCTGGTTTTAGGTGAACTTCTTCATCTACTAGATTGACATCACTATCTGTTAATTATAATAATCTTGAATATTATTTATATTATATTGATTTCATATGCTTTATTTCAAAGTATAAAAGATAAAATACATACAATTAATAAATGTATTATTCTGGAAAAGATAAAAATTATTATCAATTTCAGGTTGTTGTTTTTCTTACAATTTTATTCTTAATATTATATCATTAAAACCAATCAGCATTTAGACAATTCCAATATCAATATATATGGAATATAATTCAATGTGGTGCTTGACAATTATAAACAGTCCCATATTACATAATTGTGTGTATTTCATCTTTCAAACTTTTAAATAAAACAAATAAAATCTGCTTAATATAAATAACATTCAACTTATTCTGATTTGTGTTTATTGACTGGTTAGTAATGTTAACATTTGTTACAGATTTAAAGAATATTTTTCTGACGCTAATTGTATGGGTCTCATATTGTCTCAGTTCATAATTCAGAATTTGACTATTATGTGTATCATCTTATATTTTAGTTTTGTGCTCAAAGATGCCATAAATAATAATAATAATAATAATAATAATAATAATAATAATAATAATAATAATAATAATAATAATAATAATAATAATAATAATAATAATAATAATAATAATAATAATAATAATAATAATAATAATAATAATAATAATAATAATAATAATAATAATAATAATAATAATAATAATAATAATAATAATAAAAAAAATAATAATAATAATAATAATAATAATAATAATAATAATAATAATAATAAAAAAAAAATAATAATAATAATAATAATAATAATAATAATGAATGATTTTATTGCCTAAGAGTTTATACTGCCAGAAGTTTCAGATTTGATCCACACAATCCATGGATTTTAAGCTCTAGTAATAATAATAAAAATTGTAATTCTAATAATAATATAATGATGATGATAATGATGAATGAGAAAATATTTTAATTTTAATTTAATAATAAAAATGGGAATATAGCTTATAATATATATCTGTTAAAGATTGTAAGTCATGAAAAATAACAAAAAAAATATTATTTAGCAGAGAATAAATATATATATACATATATAATAGCAGAAACATAAACTTATTCATATTTCTTGCAATACACATTTTATTCCAAATTGTATCCCATAATATAGATAAAATGCCATAGGTCAGCTGACAAGTCCTAATTTAAAATGGGTATTGCAGAGATGCAGTGATTTTTTGCTAATGTTCTATTGATTGTTGTCTGTTTTCAGCTTCTATTTATTTACCTAATAAAATGATGTATTTTATTTAACATTTTTATAATAAATAAAAAATAAATATCAATGTATAAGACTATTACAAAAAAATAGACATTAAGAATTAAAACAGAAAAGCCTTTTGAGCACATAATTTTATGCCCTATTCAACGTTAATTGTTAATTGGTTTAACTGTAAATATATTATTGCTTACATAGCACCATCTATTATTTTTAATAAAAAGTAATGAATAAATAGATAATATACCCTTACGGACAAGACTCAACCATCCAGACACTCAAATACCACTAGCTTTTAATCAATTCATCAGCTAATCAAGTTACTTAAACATCAACTCACTATTTCAAACTTTAATATGTAAATAGCTCATCCACATTTAAATAATATATCTAGAAAATTAATACTTATCATTTAAATAATCGATTTAATCACTAATCAAATAAAAACACCATTTAAAATTAAATACCTATCTCATTTATCATTCCATTAATTTAATACTAGCTCAATCTATTCACAAAAATGGTTTAATAAAGTATTAAAAATCATAAGACTCATCACAAAGCATTTAATAAGATACACAATTAGTTTAACATTAAGAACATACTCCGAGTGATACACTCCCAATGGCACAGGAATATCACACCTACCTACTTTTCATAAACTATCAGTAATATTTCTATGACTCAGCTATCACATAAAGTAAACTATAATTAAAATTACTAAATTCGATTAAATACCCAAGTAAATTACACTCTTTTATTTAATACAATAATATATCATTAAATAAAATTCTTAACATACTTTAATGTTAAATTAAATCTTAATCTCAGGTTCATCCAATTATTCTGACAATTACACATAGTGAGAGATTTTACATTATAATGGTCGGAGAAGTGAGAGCAGTCTTACCGGTTCTGCCGTACAGGGCACCACCAGGCTATTTGAACCTGGAAAATTTATAGAGTAGGCAGATACATGCTATTAAGATACTACTTTTACATATTTTATTATTCCAACCGTCAGCCCATGCCACTAGCTCAGAGAGACACAGAGATTTATAAAATATAAATTCTTATCTAAAAATATTTTCAATATTAAAAAAATAAAAGAAACCACTGCCAGTAATAACACACACAAACATTTATTTAACATATATAAAATTTAGCATTATTATTTTAGTATGTTTACTTTAATGTTTTTTTATAAAACATTATAACTTTACTTTAGATTTTAATTTACAATTTAACTTTTTATTTTAGAAGTTTGCACAGATGAATTTAAATATTCTATTAGTGTCGAGTATGAATAGACTACATAGATTGCATTTGAAAAGAAAATATTCTATCCCTTGTTTAACCTTAGGCCAAAAGTTCACAGTCAAACTAACGTCAATCCATCTGATACATCAATGTATTCAATGCAGCATGAATACAACAGCACAATACCATACTGTCAGGAATGCACATCTGAACAGCATGGTTATAGAGAAGAAATTGTCTCTCATCCAGTATAGGAATGTTACATCTGTCTGGCGAGAAGAACAATAAAAAAAACTCCATAGGAAGGGATTGCGGTCCTTTCTGTTGACTTACGATCCCATTCCATAGGCAAAGGGGGTGATCTACGGAGCAGGGAATACCATCTGTCTCCAATGGTCAATATGAAATAGGACTTATTTTGCCCAAGTGCAGTGTATCATGTGATCCTAGACATAGCGGACCTTCATACTACATTTACTAATTACACCAATATATCCAACCGATTAACCCAATCTAACAATGAAACAAATAACCTAAGATTTATCCTCCCTTAATTAAACTAATATAACTTTACAAATCTATGCAGCCATTCACTTCCAACTTAAATTTAACATTTATTAAGTTTAGTTTAACAAACAAAACAAAAATCATAATAAAAACTTAAAAGAACAAAAAAAAATAACTTAACGGAAATGATTTAAAAAAATACATCAAATAAAATTAATTATTAATAATAATTTACACTGATCAGATAGGATGCTATTTCTATTAAATATATTAAGGTTCTTACTGTTTTGAAAATGTTCATTAGTTATATAGTTCTTACTGTTTTAAAAAGTTCATCTTTATCAGTTGCTTGCCATTTGGGATCCAGTGTTAATTGTCCTGATGTCCTGGGGAGACCAGTATGCCATTGGCTATTTTATTTATTCATCCAGAGGTCCTTTATTTTTGTTAGTATTTTATTTCCAGACCCTGATAGCCTGTAGTCCGCAACATGGGAAAATGGTGTCATTTCTTTTTTTTTTTAGAAAAACTGAAGGAATTGAAAGTGCGTCTTTCAATCCCTTCTCCTTCAACTCTCTCCGACTTAACACAAATCACACCCCTCTCACATCTCTTCTCTCCCTCCTTTTTATATTAAACTTTCGGATCCAGTGGATATTACATCATGATGATGATGATCCTTTCATTGAGGTCCGTTTCCTGAGGGATTTTTTTTATTGGCTATTAGTTTCTAATGTTTTTTCTCTCCTATCTGACCTTTCATTATACATTTTGGAATGCCCAAGGGCTAGTTTGCTTTTACTAATTGAAATTAATCATTTCCATATTACACAATAGCATTAATTAAATTATATACATTCTTAAAGATATATTTTTATTTTTAAATCTTTTAAGTTCTTTTTTCTGAAAATTTAGTTTTAAAATACCTTTTTTCCCTAATAAAGTTTTCTTTTAATAATTTTTCATCTGTGTGATTTTATATATATAAAGTTTAGATGATTTTTAACTTTCAATTTTTAATTCTTAAAAAAAGTTTTTATTTGCGAACTTTTATTTTTAATGTCTAATTTTTAAAATAAATAATGTAACGGCATGTGTGCCCGTTATAACATATACCTAGCTATACCATAATAATAATAATAATTAAATAAATAAAATACTCCAGGATTCTTATTATAAAACATACATACTCAATTTGCCCATCAATAAAAACAACTTAAAATTATAGAACATTGCAAATAATATTCATTATCTTCAATAAGTTCAAAATATTTTCATGTTATTATGCATTCCAGTTCTTAATATTCTTTATGTGCCATATTAAGAAATATAAAACATGGTTATAGTTATCATATTATTAAGAAAATTTGCATAATACACTTCTCCATATTGAATAGATAACATCTTCAACAATTATAATTTAATAATCATACTGTATGTTTTACAAATCATGTGCAATAATGTGAATATATAATTAATTTTTATAATACATGTGTGTGGTTAGGAAGATTGATAATTACTTGGACATAACAATGAAAGAAACTCTCAAGAGGTAATATTAATTTAAAAGAACTATTAATAATTTATTTTGACAAATATGATTTTAAAATTTACAAAATATAATATTTACATAACTTTAAATGTTCAAATTTTTAAAAAAAAAATTATATTCAAGAAAAAATATTTACACAACAAAAAAAATCTATAATCATCATAAATAGTTTCCAATTCAACTATTTATCATTGACTCATTGTAAATTGAAAGATTTTGTGACTACTAATGTGTAATAGGAACTGTGGATTTAATCAGTGAAGTATTGAATAGCTTCACACTCTCAGATCTAACCATTTCAGCTTCACCTATTCAGATAGAAAGTAGATTGAAGTAAAGAAGGGTTCCCCTCTTTTCTTCCAAAGTGTAAGCTTGTGGTTAAGACCTGTAGAGGTCCCTACTATTGCATTTTCACATGCATATTCTTGAGGTTTACAGCCTTAGTAAATATTATTTATCATAAAGTAATAATATAAAACAAAATATACTTTAATGGTAATACTATAACCATTTCTAAAACTATACAATGAATAAGCATTATCAGTATTATTATTCCAAAAACATATTCATAAATAATTGTAGGTTCAATAAATAAAACTATTCCTAGATAAAGAAATACTTCTATAAATATTTCCCTGAAATACTCACCTTCATTATCTAAGTAATTTATTAATATAAGTATACTTTAATAATAAAAAAAAACATATTCTTTCATAATAATAAGTTCTCCATTTCATAATTTATAGTATTATATTTTTATAATAACTCTATAACTTCTTTGTGCTTCTATTTATTCATTAAAATAAGCAGATTATTTGTAATAATATAAAATCAATTAAATATATGGTATTTATCTATACCAGCTTTCTTGATGCTACTAACATTCATATTTCATTATCATTCATACTTATATAATCAGAATATGCATTTAATACTCTCTTGATCTCTTACAATATTAGGAATACCACATCATTCCATTAACTTTATTTTACTCTTCCTGTCTTCCAACAAATTCTTACAACATTTTGTAGTCTAGCCATTATTCTTCATAATATATGATAAACTATAAGCAATTATGATGTAGGATCCAGTGATAATAAAAAATGATTGAAAGTGAGGGATACAAAACTACAATAATGAAAAACAAGCAATAGAAACATGAATTCAGAGCTTAAGGCCATATATTTTTGTGTCTACCTTAAATTTCTATCATGGCTTCTACCTGAACACTTACTGATTTGTGGGGGGAAATGCTACTGACCATGAATTATAAATATACAGAACTCTGTCAACTGTAATTTACTTAGAAATTGACAAAGCTATATTCAGAATTTAAAAGATAATATTTTATATTCAAATACCCCTAGCACTACAGGATTTTGTCTTACTACTATCCTGAACCACTACTATTTATTCTATACACTCAGAATATTTTCTTCAACATCACAAATACATTATAACATCTTTACATATAATGATTTCTAAACTTCATCTTAAAATATTCATGATAGTATCAAAAAGATTCAATATTGTATTGACAAATGATTTCAAATATTTCATAATAATAAATATTATTATTCAAATACTTTCTTTATAAAAATAATTCAGAGATCAAACATGGCAAGTTATATCTAAACAGATACTATTTATAACATTATATGAAAATTACACATGGTATTTAAAATCCCATATATAATATGCATACTCCTACTTTTTCATAGTATTTAAATAAATTTAGATATATAACATAGTATATTTATATCTTCATGTGATGTTCAGAAAAAATCAATTAGTATGTCATACATAAATAAAATAAGCATACTATTCAGATCATCTTATTTATCACTTTCCTAAATAAATAAATGCCAATATAAATTCCAACAAATATCAATAACATTTTACTTTAATCCTATTCTTAGGATTAATAATGTGAATCCATCCTCTCTGTTTGATGTCCTTGCATTTGAAAGTTATAGACCTATTACTTCTGCAAAAAAATATTAATTTATTATCACTTTTTTCTATTTCTTTATTTTTATAATATTAAATATTTGAATAAACTTTACATATTACATAAATATTCAATTATCTCTTAAATCTAAAATAAATAAATAATTATCAACTGATATAACTAATTTCTTAAATAAAAATAAAATAAAATAAAATAATACTAAATATCCTTGAAATCTTGCTTGATGTTAAACTTGGGAGAAAGCACAGTTACCATGACTATCTAAAAATTATTAACAGATTTTTTTTCCTCTCGCCTCTGCTTTGCTCACTGCTCACTCCTAACTCTGTTCAATATAAGGGCAAAATATTAAATCACACAAAATCCATTTGAAATTTTGTACATCTTTGCCAGATAACAGTACTTTTAAATAAAGTTTATTAAGTTTCTCCAATATGACACAAATTTTAAAAAGATTAATAATAAAAAATAAATTAAAGTAATTTCCATACTTTACAGTTTTTTTTATATAACCCAGGTTTAATAAATTATTGGAGAAATATTTCCATTTTAAAACATTCATCAAAATTTTATATAAAAGTAGCATAAATAATTTTAACTTTATCAATAAATAGTTTATTTTAATTTTAAAATTATTCTTCCATGTATACACATACAATTAATAATAACTTTTAAAATTTCCACTAATTTATGCATTTAAACAATATTCTTCTTTGGGTTTAATACACAATTAAAACAATATAATTAATTGCTAATTTATAACTTATACTTTAAAATGTAGATTTTATAGAGCTCTTCTTTAAAAAGTTCATATTTATTGGATGCTAAACTAGCACAAAACTTGAAAATATTCTACAACCATTTACTTATCCTTAAAAATTAGTGTGTGTGTATATATATATATCATATAAAGAAAAAACCTTTGCTAATAACAAATATAACAGACCAATAAATAGTATGTTCATTTTCACATTTATTAGCTGGCATTCATTCTTTTTATTCCTTAAAAGGGAGGTAAATTTTAAAACAATTTTTAATAACTTTCCACAAGCAAAAATATCACATAAAAGTCTCTGCTCTCCCGGGTTAATTATTAAAATAAAAGAAAGTAGTTCTTTCATCACAAACATACAAATATTATTAAAAATAAATTTCTTATGACTCCTTAATAACTGTTTCAGTTTTCATGCGCCATATTGCATTTTTTTAAAAACTGACCTGAGACACAATTTTCACAATAACTTCAATTTTAATTATGTTAGAGCAAAAATTTACATAAATAGAAACTAGAAAAACTAAGAAAAACAATAAGTCCAAGACAAATAAATAGTGATAATCATTTTAAAATAAGGAAAAAATAAATTTCACCATCCAACATAATTATTACTTTATTGTTTGTTCATAATTTCTAATTCATCATTAACTAAGTTTAAATTATATCTTCAGTGATAATTTCTTTTTATTCCTCACAAAATTATCTTTCAAACCATATATAATATGTCTTACCTGAGATAAACCATAGCTTCAGAATCTCCAAAAGTATTGATATAAAAATTCTTCATTTTTATCTTGTACCCCAAAAGTTACCAAAACTCAAAGGTGTCTATAAAAAAAAGATTCATCCTAATTAAAGATACAAAACAAATCATTTCCAGAAGATAGATATGCATTTGTCATCATAGCAATTGGCTTCTTGTCTATCTAAAACTGGAAATTGTAGGCTATTATCTGCATCACTGATAAAATTAGTTTCATATCTTCCTTTTATATTTTTTGTGTACATCAGTAATGTTCATATTCTTTATGCTTACCAGTGATATTTATATTCTTTGTGCACACCAGTGATGCTATCTTGTTATATTTATTGCATCACATAGATATAATTTATTTGCATATAGCCCATTTGTTAGCTATAGACTTGAAAATAATGTGATGAAAGATATGGAAAAACTAGTGACTTCACAGATGAGTATCAAGGCATAGGCAAGAATGAGAATTTGATTTTTTGCTTGCATATGCAATCTTTTCTGTACATTTGATTATTACTTTTGTAAATTATTACTTGTTATACAACATGCAAGAGTAAACACAAACACACCATATAAACATAATAATAAATAAATTATTAAACCTTTTAAGAATCATTATTTTTATAAAATAAGTTTATTTTTATAAAATAAATGGATTATATTAGAACACATAAAATTACTGTACATATGAATTCATATGAGCATAAAATAAATATAGAATTTATATAGACACACACTACTATAAATGCAAATTAGTAAAAATTAAATCATTTTTTCAAATAATTAAAAAAAAATTAAAATATTATTCAAAAAATTAAAAAATTAAAATTGTATACTTACAAGCCTGATATTCTGTGATTACGTTTAGATTCCATGGAAGGTCTTGTTTGTGAATCAGTATATTTTTAATCAGATAAAAGCATTTTTTAGGCTGATAAAAGTTTTTTGTCTTTATTGCTTTGTGGAAATTACAAAATTGATCAAAAAAAAAATTAAATGTGCTAGTTATGAAAGAAATTAATAAGAAATCCTATTTTCATCAGATTTTTTTTTTAAAGACAGCCTTAGAAAGCTACATAAGAGATGTATAAAATGCCCATATTTCTGCTGATGTCATACTTATAGTTTTTACATCATTAAAAAAAGAAAACATTTTGACCAATCAAATATGACAAGCAGGACATCTGCTTAATAACTGGAAGCAGTTAATATGATGCTTCGATCTGAATGACACCATCTCCAGCATAGTCTCCTAACTATCACAGTTGGATAACTCTTTACCTCCCCTAATTATCATAGTTTCTGTTGGTTTCATATGTAGCACTGATAAGAAACATTTTTTCAGGTCTCACTCCATTATAAAATGATTTAAAATAACTTTTAAATTCTACTAATAATTTTAGAATATACATTTAACACTTTAATAACTAGAAAAAAATAAATATTTTAAAAAAAATTATAACTTTAGTTTTTGTATTGATTGGAAAAAAAAGTTTTTATAAATAATTACTGATTAAAGATTAATTGCTGAATGACTGTTTACTGAATACCCCTATTTATAGCTTTAATCAATCCCCTTCTGACTGGTTGCTTCAAATGTTTTATATTAAATAATTTTTTTGTAACTTTACTTAAATATTATATTTAAGAACACTTTTTAATAATAAAACTATTTTTTATTAACATAAGTTTAAAATATAAAATATTATTGAAACAATTATAAAACTAATTTTGCTACACTTTTTAACAAAATATAAAACAATTACACCATGCATTAAATACAAATAAATTATCTTTAGCAATCAGAAACTAAAATTAATTAATTTGTCTAGAACACACATGCACACAGATAAACACACACATTCAGACTTTATGACATCATTGCTTAATATTTTTAAATAATTTAAATAAGAATTATTTAAAATATACTTTGAAAACTTACATAATATTATATTTTATAAGTAAAATTATTATTTTAACATTAGGTTACTCATCTTTAATCATTACTGACTAATATTAAACTATGAATAATATATTATAAATTACTCTACTAATAAGTTGAACTAATATAGCTTTAAAATAATTTAAATAATCTTTTCAGTCAGTTAAATATTATATTTTAAATTACTTTCAGCACAAAAAGTAGCAATTTACTAGCTGTTAGATAAAAATTTAAATTTTTTTATAAAACTTATTATACTACATATTTATAAAGAACTATGGCAATTAACAAGGTCATAATAGATAAAACAGATCAAAAGTAAATAAAAATAAAATTATGATATAGCAATTCAAATAATTAAAAATTCAATAAATATTGAAATAAATTGATTATATAACATAACAAGTATACAGTGTGAATAAAAGCATGCTTTATACAATATTGTAAATATTACCATATTATATAATTTTCCATTCATTTTTAATTGATCAGTTGTTCATTAAATAAAGTCAAAAAACTTCACATAAATATATCAGAGAGACTTTCTTTTCAAAAAATTTATTGATATACATTATATAAACTACATAAATAAAATATAAATATCCAATGTTTCGTCCATTTTTCAATAATAATATGGACTTTATCAAGGTTCTATAAAACAGAGAAAAAACAACATTAAAAATAAATAAAAAAAAGAAAAGAAAAAAAAATATATATATAAAAAAAAAAAGAAAATAAAAAAATAAAAAATAATAAAATAAAATACCTATAAACCAAAAAAAAAAAAAATGGAAAAATTGTATAGCATAACATCTCCTTACAAAGTGAGAAAAATTTTTTATACCAAAAAGAAAAAAAAAAAAAAATATTCACATAAAAACAGTCAATTCTTTTGTATAAATATATAAACTACTTTAACATTTTATTTAAACTAGGATTTAAATGTTCTATATAAATACTCTCTTTGTTAAATCTTTCAAAGTAATTACCAATACATTCCAAAGGTCGAATTTCATAGTCTTTATGTCCTGTTTCCAATTTATGACAAAAGATAGCAGATTTCTTATCAATCATATGCTGATATAGTCTGGTCTTTAATTTATTCTTGCTTGTTCCAATATAGAATACATTGTTTTTACAATTCAAACATTTAATTTTTTTTTTTTTAATGTTGTTTTTTCTCTGTTTTATAGAACCTTGATAAAGTCCATATTATTATTGAAAAATGGACGAAACGTTGGATATTTATATTTTATTTATGTAGTTTATATAATGTATATCAATAAATTTTTTGAAAAGAAAGTCTCTCCGATATATTTATATGAAGTTTTTTGACTTTATAAATTTGATAATACATTTGAAAAGATAGAAAAAGAAGAAGAAGAAGTTTATATTGTTCATTAAATGTATTGAAATTTTATATATATTTATATAATTAGCTTTGTTATACTTAATATACTTTGTTTCATATATTTGTCTTTTTTTTGAATCTTTAATGTAATTTAAAGGTGTAATATTATATATAAAATCTATTTTATGCCCATATAATAAGCAGTGAATGTATAAAGCAGATTTATCATCTCTTCTACTAATGCACTATTATATTCTTTGGCTCTTTCATCTAATTGTTTCCTGTATGTCCATAGTAAATTACATTATATTTATCACAATTAATATTATATATGATTTTTTTTATATTTTATATTATCTTTTATTATATAATTGCGCATAAAGACTTTTTTAGACTTTTATTATTTGATCACCTAATATTTAAATCTTTATTCATATAATTTTTTGTTTTTATTAATTTATTATAAATTTTATAATACTATGAAAGTTTGATCTTTTTTTATGAAAATTATTATTATTATAATTAAAATTATTTTTCATTAAAAAAATTATTATTATATATAGACTTTTTTGTAAATAAAAAGTATATTTTTCATATTTTAATGATTATATTTATAACTTTTATATAATTCAATAAATTGTTTTTTTTAAGTTGCTATATTTTTACCTTTATTATATTTATCATTTTTATAATTAAAATCTTTAATAACTGTCATATTTTGTGTCAGTGCTTGTTGTCAATCTATAGAAATTATTTTTCTTAATTTATCTTTTTTAATGAAATATTGTAATATAATTTTACTATCATTATCAGTGTGAAGTTCTCCATCTAAATATTTAATTTTATTTTGAAATTTTAATTTTGTTAAATGGCATATATAATGAGAATTTAGGTTAAAGATAGGGTGGCAGTTCTTATCTCTATAAGGTCACCTTCTTATGTTGATATTTGAGAAGTCCCTTTGTAGTCAAAAAATGACATCGTTTGCCTATTATAAACATTCAACGTACATATGATAATGGTTAAAACATTTCTCTAAAAGTATTTACATACTTCCTATGTGCTTAATAAATAAATCACAACTTTATATTAAAATCATTATAAATATTATTCATATCTCTATTGTTATAAATTATTAAAACATGATCTATATATCTAGAATAATATATTAGTTTTTTCTTAATTATAATACTTTCTGATTCATTTACAAATATTTGAATAAAATTACCCACTAATTGCCTAACTCATGATCTATCTTTTATGAATGTTCCAAAAATTTTAATGTGTTTAAAATATAAACTATTATATATTAATGTTAAATATTTTTATAATACTTTTTATGCTTATGTCATTTGTATATTCATGTAAATTTTTATAAATATTTGTATACTTTTAATACTTGGGATACTTGGATATATTCATTGTAAAAATATTTTGGTGTCTATTCGGTTTTATATTGTTTAATTTATTTATAATATTATCTGCATTTTTATGCAAAATCCTTCTTTTAATATAATATTTGTTATCCATTTATTTAAATACTTACAGAATTTCTGTAAAATAAAATCTATAAAATTAAACAATAATCTCAATGGATTAATATCTGTATGAATTTTAATCTTAGTAAAAAATATATAGATTTTCATAAGAAGGATACAATAATTTATATTGATTTACATTTATGATTTTATAATCCAGCATTTTATTAAGCAATTTTATATATTTCATTTTTATGTAGTAGTAGTATTTTTTTTGGAATTTATTATCTTTTTTTTATTTTATATTCTATTTTATCTATATAATCATTATAATATATAATATAAATCTATTTTATTTATCTTTTTCACATATTTTAATTTTTTCAATGTTATAAATATTCTTAATATCTTTAATAATTCTTCTATATTTATAATCTTTATTAAAAAATTTCTTTGCATATAAATTTTAATTTAATAAATGATTTGTTTTTATCATCTGCTGAAATATTAGCTAATTCTATATCTTAATAATCTTATTAATATCATAATCAATGAAAACTATAAACAATGGTCTTTTAATATTTGTTTTTTTTAGGAAATTTATATGTCATTAAACCTGTGAAATTATTCTGTATTTCCTTATTATAGATCATATACTTATAAAATTGTTTATCATTAATATCATGATATGAATATTTGATCCAATATTTTTCCAGCATCTATTTCCATTTTTGATTATATTTAACAGTTTTACATTGAGTCCTTTTGGCTCTATACTTATATAAAAATGCAATAAAATGTCCACATCTATTATTTTCATTACTAAAATAATAGATGTCACTACGTGCACAATAATATATTAATGATTAAACTGACAATGTTTAACATTGAAAAGAGCATAAAGTTATGTACCAAAAAGGTTTTTCTGTATAACTATATATGTTTGTTTTTTTATAATTGCTATTATATATTGATATTTATAATTCTTTATTATAAATTTATATGGTAAAGCAGTATAATAAATTTTCTTTATTTTTATTTTTGATATTATGTTTTATACTTGCTTTAAACATTACTTTAAAAGAAAAGATTACAGTATAGAAGTTAAAATATACCTAATATTCATCCAGTTTTAATTGTATAGTGTGTAATTTGACACTATTTATTCATAATTTGTGTGTTATAATAATAAAAAATTTTCATAGATTTAAAATAAAGTTTATAACAATTATGTGTATATATATATATATATAATTAGAAGGGATTTGAACCTACTTTTAACATCCCTACTTTTATTCACTCCATCTTAAGAATTGATACAGATTTCCACATACATGTGAAAAGAATAAATGATCACCAAAATACATATTTTGTGTTGAACAGAACCAGATCATCATCTCCCACACATACATATAATGTAATGGTCAGATTTGTACATTCACATAACAAAATCCAGAGTCCAGGAAAAATACACTAAAGCTGACCAAAATGGAATGGTGAGATCCTGAATCCAACCAAGCTTCTACTCATTTACCAGTACTCTGTGATTTAACACCTTATAAATGACATTTCTGAGGTTACACTCGGTCTCAATTTCTTCAGCGAGATGACTCCAAACAGAAAGAAACATGAGACTCAAGGGGAATTAACAATTTAACTATAACTTAAGGGTTAAACAGACTACTTAACACACTAAGGACAACTAAAATAATGTATATTCTACATATATAGATCATTAAGGAATTGGGATTGGATTGTGAGCAAACAGACATGAAGCAAGTTTATACTTTAAAGAGATTTATTAAAAATAATTAAATAATTCAAACAAAAACAAAATGGCATTAATTATATACTGTTAACTATATGAAAATAATGCATTCAGGCATTACATAGTGGATGAGACCAGGGTAATACAGGAATCTCATCTTAACATAAAATAGATAGGAATACGTGTTTGTGCAGTTATTAAAATCATGCCTATAATATTTAACATACCAAACTTATTTTGCATTGGTTTGCTAATATTACCAAGTTAATAATTTAGTTAAGCTGATTATTATATACAGCACTAAAATGGTTGTTATATTATTGGTGTGAGCAAATAAATATGTTCAAGATGATGCAGATTCAATCAGGTAACCAAGATTGTGTTTCAGACTAATGCTGAATAAGAAGGAAAGAACTGGTTACTTTTAGATTCACATATACTAAGGAATAAGTTCACAGTGTGTGAGTAATTATTTATGGACTTCATCATAAAATACTTGGTGCCCTAAGACCTGATGGCTTGCTATAATTAATATGAACATATCTAGTTCAGGATCTTAGATAGGCTTTATGAAAATGGTCTGAACCTTCCTGTTCCATTTCTAAAAGGTCATACCTGAACTAAGGTGGATGGAATCAGCCTCCACCACAAATCCATCAGAAGTCATAGCAAGATGTAATGTACAAGTGTACATAGTAAAGACACACTTGCAACACATAAGTAAAATACAAATATGTATATACATAATTAATTGGGTCTAAACAGATAGCTTCTATCTGCTAAACTAACACTACTGAGTTCTTAAACTAGCATTATAATTATGCTAACTAAAAGGGCTAAAATAAATTTTTAATCCAAGTTAATACACTGAATCTGCATATATAATTAAGAAGGGAGAAAATATATTAAACAGGCATTAATATACATTAACAGATATACTTTAATATCATCTCTAGCTAATATATCTCTTCCAGATAACAGATATCAAAAAGTCATAATTTATAATAATGGACTATGCAAACCATAATGAATACAATGCATATACATATATGATAATAATGAGTGCATAGCGATCAGTTATTATCTAACATAATACGATCTCAGAACAGCGATTCAATATGCTAATTACATTTCTAAACTATTAAAACGGGAGATTTTAAAAATTATGACTCCTTTAAAAGTTTACAAAAAATTATAGTGTTCACTATTTTGAAATACTTGGCACATTATAACATATAAAAATTAAATTGAAATAAATGATAAAAACAAAATTATAGGCATAACCACAGTATTAAAGAAATTTAGATAATAACTGATTACAGTTGTTATAGATTAAAGGAATAAAATTACATTTACAGAGATGGATTGAGGCAAGATTTAAACAGATTAATTATATTATTTTAAACAGAATTTTAAGAATTTAAATAGTAAACGTTCCATTATATTAAGATTAAGGATTAGAATTGATTTTAGAGCTCTGTGGTTTGTGAAGAAAATATTACAAATCTTCTTTACTGTAGCTGGTACTTCAGTCACATTCAGTGGTAGGTATAGTGATATTCTTCTTTGGATAGAATGCGTGGTTTAAAATGTCTTCTTTATACAGCAGGCTGAGACTGGAAATCTCCCGTCTCCATGATGATGGTTACATGCTGTTGCAGCACATAGAATGGGGTTCGAGATCACCATCTTCCTGTAGGAAAAATGGCAATCTATGGTCTTTTACTCCACCTTTTAAAGTAAAAACAGACATGGACTCAGGTAGCAACGCTTTTCAAAATTTACAGTCATCCTAAGAGTGCAAAAACATTAGAGTATTTATAGGATTTTTAAATCCTAATATCATTTTGTCAAAAACTTGGATTTAAAGCTGGTAAATCCATTAGCACTTGTTTAATATCTTATTTTTAATTTACAAAATTAATTTAACTATTGTTTAAATATTAAAGCAAGTACCTTAAATTTAACTTGGGCCATCTTGACTCCCTAAAGACTCTGCAATAGTTTCAGCTCAATGAATTTTGTTATTTATAAAATACATTTTTGAAAATATCATTGCAAAAAAATAAGATTTAAAAACCTCACTCACACACTATATTTGAGAGGTGCATTGTGGCAAGATTCTTATTTACAACTTTAATTTAAAATTAAGAAATATTAGAAAATCTTTAAATAATATTTTATTATATATGTATCATGAATTTTATACATATACATGCAATTTCTAATATAAAATAAATTGACTGAGTTAACAAAATAAAATTTATAATTTTAAAAGATATTAGTCATTTATTCACATATATATGTATGGTGATATATACATAACTGTGTTGACACTTATATGCATGTACACAGAATGTTTTAAATTTGGCACAGATAGATCTATGGGGAAAAATAGATGAAACATATATTAAGTCAGGAATATACTGTTTCAATAATTTGTGCCCAGTTTATATTCTGGACCAACTGATGAGTGCTGGTTCAACATGAAATACATATATTGGGGATCATTTATCTTTTTCACATGTATGTGGTCATGTGTATAGTTTGTATAAGATAGAGTGTATATATGTAGGGATCTTGAAAGTCTGTGTTTAAATAGACAATATATTTATTTCTAAATATTATATATATTGCACTGTTTATTTATATATGGTACAAATATGTTGGCATTTGGTAAAAGCTAGGAAAAAGTAAATTTAGTGATCTTATTAAAAAGTCTAAATTATTTTTTTTTTAGTTTGTATAATTTATTTTTTTAAATGTACAATGAAAGTTAAATTTTTCGTCCATATTTTTTTTTTATCTAGTTAAAAATAAAAGTAAAAATTGGAAAGAATAAAAGACACACAAATACTAATCCAGATAAGCTAAAAGAAAAATCTTTTTGGTTCATTAAAGATGGCTGAAAGCCTTTATAAAAAAGAGAACTTTGTAATTGAAAAATGATAAAGAATGTACAAGTTTATAAACTTAAGCACCATGATAATAATAACATGTGCAGAAGTCTGAAAACTAGACCTCAAGTATAAAAAGGAAGAGACCAGTTAGATCAACATCTTGTTTTTGTTTTTCCTATAGTTGGTCCTGGATAACAAAAATATATCCAGGACCACTCTATGCTGAAATAATTCTGCATGTTGAAGTGGACTGGGGCCTTTGCTGACATCGTTCCTGAAGAAAGACACCAGAAAAGCTTTCATGACCAACCAGTAGAATAGACCAAGATCAACTTATAACCGATGGCCAAGCTCATTTTTCCACAAAAAAAAAACTATGCATAGTAATCTACAATCTTTTCACTAAACTTACCAGTAAGCTAAGATTAACTATTCCCGATTGTAACTTAAAGTTTGCAAACAACTCTTAAAAAAAAAAAAGCTTAAAATAATCCCGATAGAGACTTTAATTTTATTGTTCAAGAGACTCTTGTCTACCCAAGAACTTTAACTGTTATTTTTTATTATTGGATTCATGTCTGGATTAGCGTGTGTTCTCTCCAGTTTTAATTAATTAGTAATTTCTCTTTAAACATTTTAATTTGTTAGAATAAAATATTTATTTTTAATACCAACTTTTCCTTGTACATTATTGATGATTATTATTAAATTTATTAATATTAGTTTAGTAAGATTTAGAAATATAATTTACCTTTGCCAATATGTGTTGACTAAGCTCCAATAATAATAATTTCTAGAAAATAACTGTAGGTACGGTAAAATATGATACCAATTCTTTTAAAAGCATTTTTCTTTTTAATTTTCAAGATGCGATGCAATGGATTTCAGTGGATTCTTATATGAATCCTGGCACCCTTATAAAAGAAATAAAAGCTCATTTCATCAATAGCGTAAATCGTAACGATTACTAGGTAGCGTTGATCAGGAAATATAGTTATGTTTTTAGAAATAGGAATGAAACTTTCTTCTTTTTCCATAACTTGATCAACTCACGCATTTTATGTGCAACAAAGACCTAGTCAGATGGGCAAAATGCTTCAATATATATATATACACACATGTTTAAGTTTCAGGCACTCTTGTGGAGAATCGATACCATTTTCAAGCTCAGTAATTATTGCTTAAAATGAAAGATAAGAACTACTGTTAAGCAAGGGTAAATAATATTTAAGGGCCCATAATATAAGAAGACCAAATCAATATAAATATACTATGGGATGATATAAACAAAGGTGGAATGGCAAAACATTTGCCTAAGAAAGATTGAAATTAAGGTCCTTATTAGAGCCTTAAAGTATGCAGTCTTTCCAAAAATAATTACCTAAATAGTTTACATTCAATAAACATTAATTACCATTAGAAACTTGGCAGTTTTTAAAAGCATGCAGTTTATAGAATATATTTTCAAAGATTTTGATTTGCATTGAGAATTTTGCTGACAATTTCTGCAATTGTACCAACCATTGAAAGAAGTTGCATCAAATTAAAACTTATTGAAACATTTTTGATTGACAATGTGGAAAGAGACATCCTATTCTTTAGCCTTGTCATCTTCTATTGCTCAGTAAATAACCTTAATGAAAAGATAAAACCTTTTTTTGATTCAAAATCAAGAAAAATATATATCTAAATCAGTGGAGGCCCATGAAATTTTTAACCAGTCCTGCTTTATTAAGTATCACTGCCAAAGCATAAGCAAAGAAATAAAACAGAGCATTTCTAATTTTACAATCGCACAACCGTTTTATTTTTTCATAACAATCATTGTTAAAAAATCTATTGTATTTTCTATTTTACTAATTGTTGTTTGATAAATAATAACATCTGAAATCAGGGACAATCAGATAGGGGGCAGGAGGGCCCTGGGCCTCACAATATTAGGGGCCCCAACTTAGCAACTAAATATGTTAAACAAAAAATATAGGAGAAAGCAAAGCAATGTTATGGTTCATAGAATGGCCTTAATTTTACAGTTATGTTCCCCCAAAAAAATGTTCGAGAAAAACTTTTCCAAGCAGGCAAAACTATGAGTTAAAAACATAAGCCAGTTTAGGGATGAAGTGCCAATTTGATGACTCTGCGAAAAAAGTGACTGCAGTGCTCAATGATGGAAGTCTCAGCTCCCTGTCAGTCAGTTCTGTGCTAACAGGGTTTTACAATACTAACAATGCTAAAGTCAATCTACCCTATCCAAGTGCTATCTGGATCTGATCTGCTTGCTCATTTCTGTGACTTGTAACTAACTACTCCTGGAGTCCTGTTTTTGGCTCTGTAAGTAAAAACGTTTATTTCTTCTCACTTTCTTCCTATGTTCTTATTTTAAAAATTTGAAAGGTCTCTAAAATATTAGTTGCCCTGGGCCTCACATTTTCTCTGAAAGGTAATAAGGACAATTAGAAATATATATACAATCAACACTAACACCCTCTATGATAAATATTTAAAATAATGTTTTTTTTATTATTTTGATATATTTCTCTGCAATTTATAAATGTTAGTTACAAGAATAAAACAGAATATTTTGTTATTTACCCTAAATGAAAACAATAAAAATTTATTTGCTTTGAAGAGAAACCAGACTAGATCAACATACCATTTTCAAATAGCTACTAACATTGCTCATGTCAGCAACACCTGTGGACATTTTTACAAATCTCAGCAAAACTTGCCAAAATTCACTACATATGATATTTCTGACACTACTATGATTAGCAGTATCTTTGAATAGAATGCCAAGCATTGATTAAAATAATTCTTTTTAAAAATGATTTAATTAGTTGTACTTTCAAATAACTATGTAAAATATTGAATGATAGTTATATTATTTATTTTCAAGCACAAATTTAATAATTGACTTTCATATTCTTGGGGAGGGGGCGCTGCAGTGCCTCAGCAATTATAGACCAACCACCACTGATGTAATTGGATAAATTTAAATTACAGTGTAAAATCAATAATTTTTATTTGTAATCTTTTTTTAGTTGTTTGTTTGTAGAAATTATTAATAATTTTAAAAAAATCTTATACTAACAATTAAAAGATACTTGAGTGTAAAAAAAAAAAAATAAGGGCATTACACACAGAGTTTGCCCTGACACAAAATTATCTTGGTCCATTCCTGAGTATAAATATGAGAACTTTTTTTAATTATATAACAAAAATCTCAGTATTTCTTTAAATTTGTTTTTTTTTTTTATTAACAATTAATTTTTAAAAAATAAATTTGTTTTTTTTTTCTATTAACAATTAATTTTTAAAAAATAACAAATGATTATTTTTTGTGTTTTGTTTGTGAAACGGCTTTCCTGTTTTTCTTAAAAATACATCATGAATTCCTAAAAAAAAAAAACAATGTAATCTGATTATAAATAATTAATAAGTAGTTAAAATATATAATTGTGTAGCTTATATTCAGGTCATTAGAGTTGTGTTAATGATCTTGAAAAAGCAAGAAGAAAGAATTTTTAAAATGGATGAGTTTATTAATTTACTTTGTAAGATAAATGAATAATTAAGTGTTAATAAATAAATATATTAAACTTGTGTGGCTTTTTAATGATGGAGTTTGTTGTAATATTTTGCAGGAATGGGTATACACTCCTCCTTTCTTCCTCAGGGGTGGCTAGTGGTGGTCGTAAGGGGTTTGGTTTATGGTGCAGGCTGTTGACAATTGTTGATGTTACCTGAAAACCTGCGCCATTTTCCTCTCTGATGGGCTGCTGCACTTTGTTGATGGGTTGGTTTTGGGAAGTGCAGATCTGTGCTCATTATTTGTTAGGTTTCCCTCGTTGGCTTTCCAATTTTGTGCAGGGAGACCAAATTTGGTCCCTGCACATTTGGACTATTAAATTGGGAGACAGAGGTATCCAGAATGGTTTTTGCATGGCTTATCTGTGGGTTGAGGGATGTTGTCTTATGGACATGGGCCTTGGACCTTGTTGCCTGTTGTTGGACCTTGTTGCCTGTGGTTGGCACAATGCTGGACTTGTCCACCTATTCAGCCGAAGTTTGAGTCTTCACTTTAGGGCCCTGGGGTGGGATCATTGGGCTATAGATAACTTTTTGTTGATTGGGCCATGCAGATCCATGTACAGATACACAATGGGCAAGATTATAGTAACCCTTTTGTGGAAGTAATTGTTGTCTGGAGTGGGTCCTTTTGTAAACAAGATTAATAATTGTTTAGTTTTTTGTACATTGAATGCTTTGTAATCACATCGGGTAAGTAGACCCGGAAGACATCTATGTAATCTTTTAACAATAAAAGTTGCTTTGAAAGATAAACCAAACTAGAGTTGAATAACTGATCATGTTAACTTTAACAAACTATACAAAAAAAAATAGAACAGTAATATGTTTTTTGTGTGTTTTCAATGGTATTAAACTTAATTTACTAAGGAGGACATCTGATATTTAAACCAGATCCAAATATGATATCAATAGTTCTGAAATAATAATTCATTTATTATAAAGAAAATGTCTCATTTCTAAACAAACCTTTACATTGACAATCAATTTCAAGTCAGATTAATAAATAAAAATAGATTAACTAGAAAGGATCAAGCTCCTTTTAGCTTGAATTAAATAAACTCATCACTTTCCTGTCGGCAAACTATATAAAAAGTAGATATACTATCATTTAAAAAATGTTAATGTAAATACATGAGAACAAAAATTAAGCATTTTAAAATTGGGGGGGGGGGGCACTTTTGGGTTGCTTAAGGGTCTAATTTTTGTAACTATGTCACATGTTCTAAAAAAGATATGATTAATTTTTCTGGTAAATTTGTAAATTTATTATCTATTTGTTCTTAAAATTATATATTTTAAAGTCCTTATTGTTTCCTGGTAAAACTTGAATATTTTTCAGTCTATAATAAAAACTTCAAATTTTTTTCTGGTAGCTGTCCCATAATCAACCTAACAAGTCATCAAATGTTAATCGGTAAATGTGTATTAAGATATTCTTAATTAGAAAGTAAAGCAAGGATAAAAAAAAATGTTCCAACAATCATGACTTGGCAATTGGTAAAGCTTAACAAGTAATGTTTTATGCTTTATTGTTTTTTCATTAGGGACTGTAAAAACGATCTTTGTCCTGCAGTATATATATATGTTGAAATGAAGATTTTCACAGGCTGCAAATATAAATGACATATTATCTGAAATTCATCCATATATTATTTATAGCATTGATATACTGTCGTTTTGGTTGCCAACTATCAACTAGGTCATAAATATTATTAAAAAACCAGTTGTAGATGTGCAATTAAGAGTTGATGAAAAGTTTTTATCAGAGGAGGTGGAATAGTGGGGTGGAAATTAGAAACTATTCAGATCAATGAAATTTAAATAGAAGATAGTTTACAAATATCACATTTGGTGCTACAATCAGGTGTCTAAAGATTTTCATGACTTTTCTTATCTTACATTAGTGGAAAATGTTACATCCAAATAAGATATTGGTATTAGAGAAATCAGTATTATGACTTATAATCATAGCATGGACTGAAAGTGCCAATGATAATAAGTGCCACTTAACTGCATTAGCATGTTTATCTCTTCTAACACTAATGCAATAATTATTCACATCCACATAAGAAGCCCCACAAATAAAATATTAGAATATATTAAATACTGTCTATAGTTTATTTTATATAAGGAGTACAGATTTTTTAATAATTGCAGTTTTTTCTTCTTAACTTGCTGTTTATTTGGACGAATTTTTAAAATCAATCTGAATAGCTTCTGATTTTTTTCTACTATTCCATCACCATCCCCTACCACTACCACCACCATATTTTTACAATTTTCTGTACCTGTTTTTTTATTGGTGAGATTATCAGTAATGTTATATATCAGTGCTAATAGCACCTCTGCAAACATTTTTTATATATATAATATTTATTACCCAGTTGATAGTTGCAATAATCCACCTAATGTGTCAGCACATCAATACTATAAATTATACATGCATGAACCCAAGTATTATGCCATTTTATAGATTGGTTGCTATTCTTTTCATTCTGTTTGTAATAAATTGGTCAAAACATTTCTAACATTGACTAAAGAAAAGGTTTATTATATGTATTTATTTTTATTAAATGTAGCCGAGTGTGCTTTTGGTGTAGAATATCAGATTCATAGCACTCATGGGTTGGCTAGGTATTCTGCAGTATTTATTGATGAAGTACTAATTCTTTAAATTAGCTATTTAAATATTCCCTTGCTTAAGAGATTGATATTGTTTTTTTTTTTGTTAATGATATAGTTAGTGTTTGCAATAATACATGGTTGTCTTTTTTTTTTTTTAGATTAAAGATGTCTCTATATAGTTTTTAGTCATGGAAACTTGTATTTGACTAAAACTTCTTTATATAGATATACTATCTGTACTTACTTTTTTTTTTCCTCATGTGTCATAGCATCGGCTGGGAAGTGAACCCACTAACCTGGAACAACTGCTTGTAAAGCAGCTGTGCTGACCTCTTGACCACCAACGCTTGACTTTTTGCACTTACATTTTCTTGTAAAAGCTTTTGGTCTGCCATATTTCTCCACTCTATGTTATGAAGTAGATTAGAAACTGGATCAGTAACTGACAGTAATTCTGTAAAATATTTAAAAATAAAAATTGATATTTTAATCTGACCTTATACACTTTCAGCTCTTATACCAAGAAGATATGTCTATTAGATCTTCATTTTGTTTTTTCTTTTTTTAAATCATTATTACAAGTTTTTAGAAGATGGCATACATTATTATAAATAAATAAATACAAATAGTAAAACATTTCTCTCTCTCTCTCTCTCTCTCTCTCTCTCTCTCTCTCTCTCTCTCATCTCTCTCTCTCTCTCTCTCTCTCTCTCTCTCACACACACACACACACACACACACACAAGCATATTTAAATGAATTCTTAGCATATGACAACCAATTGCTTTGAATTTTTGAATTTGCTAACAAGTAATTAATATATTTGAAAAAGTGTAAATAATTTTGAATTTTTTTAAAAGCATTTAATAATTTTAACTGGATGATAGAAATAATTTAAGATATTAACTATAAGTAAAATGCTATCTTCATGGACTTTTGAATAACTATTAGATCTTAAAGAAAGAATGGTACCATGGTACCATTTCCTCTTTTATTGTTTTAGACATCATATAATTCAATGAGAGGTAGTTTCTTCTATTCAATTAGGTATGATTATTCTAACTCTTTAAAAAAAAAATAAGAAAAAAGACTAAGAAAAAATAAAAGCACAGACAAAAAAAATTAAATAAATTGAACATTGGATTCATAATTGCTGTGTAATTAAAGAATGAACATATTATTGCACAAATAGACAACCTTATTAACACAATTAATATAGAAATGAGCAATGGCATAAGCCTTGGGAGACTCATGATAATAATACAAGTAAAGAAAGAAGGTAAACAGCTTTTAAATAGATATTTCAAGATATAGATCTCTTGAGTACCTCTCTACAGAAAAACTGTCACAAGATAGTATTCAACAAGCTAGTTAAAATCAGAATACTGAAGTTTTATATTTCCTTCATTGTTTTGCTCTTTAGCTGCTTATAAATCTCTCTTTTTTTGAGTAGGATGCTATAAATTCTTGATTTGGCATAAATCATCATCATCATTTTCAACCAATATCAGTCCACTCTAAGATGAAAATCTCTCCAAGTTTATCATATCAACAAACTTTCATATTCCATCCATCCATCTTGCACGTGATCCCTTTCTATATCTTTTACAATTTCTTGTTCCGTTTAAGATGTCAACTGTCCTTCTATTATCATTTCACTTAATAATATAACCAGACCAGCTCCATTTTAGTCTTATGATTCTTTTAATAATGTCAATGATACCAATTATTTCTCTCACCAGATATTTTATTTTCCTTTCCTTCTTGTTATTCCTAACATCACATGATCACCATTTTCCTATGCTTGCTCTTAACTGTTATTAAACAGGTAAAACTCTCTATATGTATTGCCATTAAGGGCAAGTCAGAGTAATCAATGGATGCCAGAAGGCTTGTGCATAAAATCCTCATCTAATGCCTACTCATCCAATATCCCCAGACTAGTTTCTGTCTTGTGGCTTTTATCAGTGAGGAGCCTTGGATCTGATAGCACTGCACCTAGATCTTAGAATCCATCTGATACCCATTGATTACCCTGGCTTGCACTGAGTGGCAATACGTATAGAGAATTTTGCCTGTTTTATTCTTAACATGCATTTCTCCATACGTAGTTGAGTGGTCTGAAGTCTCTATACTGCTATTCTGTTCGTATCCAATCCACAAGTAAGAACTGGTATCACACATTTCTTTAACAATCTCTCTTTTCAAACACATATACGTATTCATCAATATATAGGAAGGCAGATGCTCATATATCTATATAGGTATAAAAATGTTTTACATAGAAAATATAACGATAATGACGTTAAATTTATCGTACAAATAAAAATTTATTAAACAATATTGAAAAGCCATTTAAAACATTTATTTTGTTTTATCTTAATTTCATTTTATTTTCACCAATAGTTATATTATTCTCCTACCCTTGTTTACATGTAATTGGACTACAAGTTAACAAGCCCAAATCCACTAGTCTAGTTAGAGCAGAAGTAATTTACTTGCTTTTAAAACAACTAAAAGCTTTTATTAAAAGAAGTCTGAATTAAAATAGCAAAGTTGTAAGCTGTATGTTTAATTACAGCATTTTAAAACTTAAATCCCAATTTTCCTTTTTTTAAAAAAAAAAAAACTACTAAGAACATAATATATATTTATTAACATCAAATATATAATTTGTCTATAAGATCGTTCTATATTAAAATATACATATATCGTTTTTACACCTAGCGGAAAGGCAAACAAGATGTATAATGCTTTAGGCTGTAATTTATCTGCAGAAAGAAAAGACTGAAATTATTGACTACAGGAGTACATTAAATTAAGGCAGAAGCGATCGTTTAAAAATAATGCAGCATTTGACCACGGGCTAAGCAGTTGTTCCAAAACTAATATTTTTATATAATAAAAACAGAAAATTATTAAAATTTGCAAATTCGATAACTGCTATGTTTTTCTACATATGTTGTTTTAAGGGTAAATCTCATTATCATATTAAAATAAAAATAGTCGAATGGTTTTATTGCTCAATAGTTTATAAAAAGTTCGAGAAGTATCAAAGCCGAGTTACGATACACGGACCTTGAGCTCTAGGGTCCGCCATTCTACTAAACAAGCAGAGCATGCATTATCGTAATGATTCAATATCAGGGCAAGAAGTTAATACAAGCATTGCATTATTATTTTTATAATAAATTGTTTTTCTTAATTGTGAACCGATCTATGAATAAATTTTTAGTTTTATTCTGGATGAGAGATTACAAAAACAACATTATATTCAATATACTACTTGGACGATGTTATATTTCACCTTATCTAATGGAATTACTTTAGATTTCACCTTAACTTAATTGGATTAAACATGTAAAATGTCATGGACCAAAAGGTATATGAATAGATAACATATATCCAATAGGAGAAATAGGCCAATGGTTGATAGTATTCAGTGAATCTAAATGTTTTCAATATGGAAGAGGATTTGGCTATAAATAGTTAGTCCAGTTAGAGGTAAAAGGAGACAACAATAATTTACTGTCAGACCTGAACATAATATGTACATTGATTCAGAAGCAAGTTAATGTTAGAAATGTAAGTTGTTAGAACCTAAATCAGACATGGGACAAGGTGTCACTAAATAGCCAGAAGTGTCACCAATGAGGCAAACTGTTAAGTTATAGCTGTGATAGGCAAACTTAAAAGGGTAAATGAAATCCCTTGCATTAATAGTTGACATGATAACTAGGTACTGTACCTCACTAACAGTATTAGGTGAAAATATAATAGTTGTATTTATTGAAATATGTAATTATATATTTGTTTAAATTAATAAATATTTAATCATATTTTTAAGAATCTGTATTTATTTTAATTATGCATAAACACAATAAATTCTCTAATACCAATTGTCTTTCCAAGAAACTAGCTGTGTAATAGTTTACATTAGATTATTTTTGATGGCTACCTCCTCTATTTACTAAAAAATTTCTAATCAACTTATATCATTCCCTCTCTCTCCCACTCAGCATTAATCTTGATTTCTTAATACAGTTAATTTTATAGTATCCATAGTTTTAATATCAATGGTTTCAGTAATGTATGGTTTGAAAAAAATATATAAAAACTTAAAAACATGTAATTTGAATTCATAAGGTTATTTGTGCAGCTATTTCTAAAAATTGTCCCACAAATTAGTTCTCAATCAGTGATTTTCACATCTCACCAATCCCATGTGCAGTCAAATGGCATTCATCCACGTGAATGTGATTGCATTCTAATAACATCATTGCTGCAAATTATCAAATAGTTTAAAGGTAAAAATGATGGCAATTTTATGTGATAAGATATAAATAATCAATTTAAGAATAGCAAAAAGTATCAATCATCAATGAATACATTGATGTGATACATTCATTTACATAGATTTGAATACATACATATCTAATAAAAAGGTAACTAATCTTTTTCTTTCCAAGCTCCTACAGTGTCACCTCTGATCAACCCATATGATATGTAGTGACATCACTACAAAAATTTTAAGGCATTAGCATGTCTGGAACATGAATTATGACAAGAAGTGTGAATGTATTTCATACCTTTGCAGAAAACTCACATTGCACCAATGATTATATTAAATTTTATTTTTAAATTGGACAAACCTGTTACTAAAATATCTGAAATGATTCAAACTGTATATGGCAGTGAATCCATGAATCACAAGAAAATTTTCAAGTATTTTTCCAGATTTCATAATGAGAGCAAGGGCATTGATGATGATTTAAGGTCCTGTGCATCAAAAACAACTAGAAATTTAAAAAAAATTGCTAAATTCTTTAAATTAATTGCTATGTGTTTGTTAAATTCATGTATATGATTAAGTTCTTTCAATCGATTACTATACCATCTTTTATAATACTATTTTTTTATATTTTTAGTTGTTATTTTCATTGATGACTTAGTATGTATAATTTTTAAATTAAATTATATATAATCTATATATTAAATAAACTTAATTTGCAAATGACATAGACAATATTTATTTCATTTCAAGTAACAATTATTTGATGACAACAATCTTAAATGGCATTATATCCTTGCAACATTGCATCACTACCATTTCTTATGTATACACAATCTCCTAAAGTAATAGCAATTCTCTCTGTACTGTAGTGTCACTCAGCGCAAACTGTAGTAATTAAGGGATGCTAGAAGGCCACAAGCTAGAAACTAGTCTGGGGATATTGAGTAGGTAATAGATAGGGATTTTGATGTACAAATCTTCTAGCATCCACTGATTACTATGGCTTGCACTGGGTGGCACTACTATATAGAGAGAGTTGCTACTGTTTTTATCTTAAATTATCTGTGTGATAAAAAAATATTTTTAAGATAGGAGAATAAATAAAAGAATACATTCTTGCATTTACTCATTCACATAGATTTAAGTAGAGGTATCCTTTCCATACAGTAGTGTCACCTACTAATCAGTGGATGCAAGAAGGGTTGTACATTAAAATCCCTACCTTCTTGCATGTATTGATTATTATGACTTGGACTTGGTTATACTACTGAATGGAAAATTTGTCACTCTTTTGCTTGAATAAGCATATGATATGGTGATCATGCGATGATTTGTGGATTAATACCATTCCTGCACTTGGAATCATAGAAACTATGGTTATTCAAAAACCAGACAAACAAAATATGTAGATACTGAATTGGTTTCAGATCTATATAACTATACAAGTAAATGGGCTTGAACTGAAAACATTTATTCATTTTATTTTGGACTCATAGCTTTACGATTAACTAAAAAAGTAAAAGGTGGCTGCTGGAGAGTTGGATTAGATCTTAAAGATCTAGGTGCAGTACTTTCAGATCCAAAACTTCTGACTGATGAAAGCCCCAAGCAAAAAACTAGTCTGGAGATATTGGATGAGTATGCACTAGATAAAGATTTTATGCACAAATCTTCTTGCATTCATTGATTAATACTATGGTTTACACTAGGATGGAATTACTATATGGAGAGGTTATCACTGTTTTAACAGCTTGTGTAAGTGTAGAAATGGTGATCATGTGATGTTTAGTGGTTTAATAGATTTGAGTATATATTCGTGAATATGTTTTTTCTTTCTTGGTGTAATACTGTACTTTTTCATAATTACGTTATTATAGTTTTATGTTATTTTTGCTTATGGCTTAATATGCATATTTATTTCTACAAACACAGATGGTATTGAAATCAAACTGAGAGAGTGCAAACCTCTCAAGTGTTTAGCCAATCAGATCGCAAATACTGGGACAGAGAATTTAACAAGAAAAGAGCGGTTCACTCTCTTCTTTCCTTGTCTGTCTATATATCCAAACCAGTCCAAAGTTTTTCAATTATATCATATATATATTTCATTTCTTTTGGTATTAATGAGTGCATTTTTCATATCATTTTTGCCATAGTGGAACTATTTGACAGCCAGTGGTCTTAATGTGTATTAATTTTAAATTAAATCGTATCATAGACATGTGTATATATGTATACCTATGTGTGTTTAAAAGGTAATGTATAGAGATTCAGTATAATCCATCGACTTGAAGTATTTACATAAAAATGAGGAATCATATGGTTCTGGATACTAAAAATTAGTATCTTTGTATATACGTAATCTTTTATTTTAAAAAAGCAGCAGAAATTTTTAGATTAATTGGGGGGGGGGGTGTAATTACGATTTTTTTTTTTTAGATTGATAGTGAAATAAAATGGATGAATGAATAGAAAGATTAAGAATGTTGTAATACTGAACTAAGTCAATAATGGACAAAAAAATAAATGAAAATTGAATTGGATGCTTGGATGTTATTTGGTGATTAAAGAATTTATAAAGGAATTGAAAGCATTATAAAAAATAGTAAAAAAATTTTCATATATAGCAATAAAGAAGATGTTTATAATAAAAAATAATCATGTGATTTATTTTCATCATCTGCATATCACTCTATATATTCCATTCCGGAGCTATTAATGGACAAAAAATAGTAGTATCTTTCATACCTCCAGACTACAAAAACACTGAATTGGTATCCACCTTTCTTCTTTTTTACTATTTATGCTAATAATTTGAATTTTTTAAACATATGGGCATTTTGGAAGGCATTACTATTTAATCATTAATTTCTCACATTTACAGTAGGGGTTTCCAAAGTAGAATGAATATTGTTAAAAAATATAGCCATTAAGCATTAAACACATGTAGCAATATAGTTTTGCTATTTGCCACAAAAAATTTTAAAGTGCTAGTATTTCTGGATCCTAAATTATGACATGTATTTTGTATCTTAATAGGTCATCTTCAATGTTTTTTTGCCACCACAAAATCTTGACAACCTCTTAAAAACATTCTTATGTCTAATAACTTTACTTCATACACAGTTTGAATCATTTCAAATATTTCAGTAGCAGTTTTGCCCAATTTAAAATAAAAATTAATGTCAGTGTGTTGTAACATCATGGGTTGATGATATACAAAACATTCTGTCACATTCCATGTTAAATTTGGGATCCAGATATGTCAGTGTCTTAAAAAATTTTTTGGTGAATGTCTAAATTATGCCCTTGTTAATGCATGAGTTGATTCACAGACCACATTTACACCAGCTGAGGTGTCCCCCAGAATGGTGGTTCCTGGAAAGCAACAAATGATGGGCTTGTCTTTCTGAGTACACTATTAGATGGAAGGACCTTCGAATGGAGTTGTGAAACACATCAAAGACCACAAAGACAGAATCCAATAATTTGACACCATGGAAAGTATGAACTTTTGTCTTAAATAAGATATGAATTTTTAATTATCTAAAATAAATTCAAATATTAAACATTATCTAACTCTTAAAAAAAGTCTCTTATCTGACTAAATAAAAAATTAAATTATTTTTTTTATGTTTGGCTACTACCATTTTCATTCCCATTAATTTCTTTTAAATTATTAATTTAAAAATTGGCATTAATGGCTGCATATATTCATAAGATTTAGGTATGTTAATTATGAGCTGTTTGTTTCATAGTTAAATCCATGCTGGTAGAGGGATTTACAGGTGTTTTATGTCAATGTAATCTGTGGAGACACATTGGATTCTCATGCATTTGTTTCATGTTAGCATACAGGACATAGTACCCATCTGAATGCATGTCCCAAAAGTGTAGCCATTGGGTTTCTATGGTCATAGACAGATTTCCTATGCCATGGATCTCCTTATGCTCTGGTTGGAATAGTAAGCCAGCAAAGGCTGCTATTCTCCATATATAGAGCATATTTTTTATATAGTTCCAAATGATTGCTCATCAGATATACATTCCTGTACTGGTTGAGAATCATTATTTCTCTAATGATATCATGCTACAGATGCACATTCCTGTCAGCATGGTTTTTTATTCCAATATCCTCATTTTGCATTGATTATCTTGGTATATCAGTAAGCTGGCATTGGTTTGTATGCGAAATGTAGGCTGGAGTAAAAAGAATTGAGTTATTTAAATGCTTATTCTGTGTAGTGTATTTACACTTAGCAAAATATTTAAAATTATATTATATCTATTGAATGTACCCATCTGTTCATATAATGTAAATTAAATTTATTTATTCAATTGCTAATTTAGTTTCCAGAATTTTGATTAAATGTGTGCGTGCATAATAATAAAAATGTTTTGTTTAATTAATTTTTGGGCAGTAACTTATTTTTATATATTTTTATAAATAATATTTTTTGAAATCCAATAATTAGAATAAATTTGTAATGTTAGATTATAAATTTAAAGCTCAGCTTTTCCATGAAGTAGCAAGTGGGACTTTTGGTTTGATAAAAGAGTAACCTCACCCGTATGTATCTGACACCTTTATATATTTTTCTAGGTATGAATAGTCTAGTAGCACCCTGGCATGGCAGATAGGGTTGTGAAGTTTTGTCATACTGTTATATATATATATAAGATAAACAAAACAAGTTATAAATTTCATAACTTGCTTTTAGCTTGCATTTTATGATCACTAGATGGAGCTTTACCAATAGCTCCTAACAAGCTTTTGTTTACATAAACGCCGAGAGAAATAGAATTCAATATCTCTTTCATTGTCTCCACTTTCAGACCAACTGATATCAAGATAGTTGGCTCACATCAGTGAAGGGTAGGGACTGAAACTAGATCTAAATACTAACTCTAAAATCAGCATTTATGAAACATGTTTTTATCAGTTTGAAAGCATGAATTTTTCAGATATGTAAATATCTTCAAATCCAGATAAACAAACTAGACAGCTATATGGGTCTGAAATCAGTTCAGTTTCACCATATAGTAAAAACCTCTGCAATATATATCATTGCAAAAACCTTCAAGTGTACATTTATGATAAACAAAACAAATTACTATATAGTGAAACAACTGATTTCAGACCCATATAGCTGTCTAGTTTGTTTAGCTGGATTTGAAGATATTTATGTATCTGAAAAATTCATGCTTTCAAACTGATAGAAACATGTTTCATAAATTCTGATTTTAGAGTTAGTATTTAGATCTAGTTTCTAGTCCCTACCCTTCAATGATGTGAGCCAACTAGCTTAAAACCAGCTGGTCTGAAGGTGGAGACAACAAAAGAGATATTAAATTCTATCTCTCTTGGCATTTATGTAAACAATAGCTTGTTAGGAGCTATTGGTAAAGCTCCATCTAGTGATCATAAAATGCAAGCTAAAAGCAAGTTACGAAATTTACAACTTGTTTTGTTTATCATAAATGTACCCTTGAAGGTTTTTGCAATGATATATATTGCAGAGGCTTTTACTATATGGTGAAACTGAACTGATTTCAGACCAATATAGCTATTTAGTTTGTTTATCTGAAGATAATTACATATCTGAAAAATTCATGCTTTCAAACTGATAAAACATGTTTCATAAATGCTGAATTTTAGAGTTAGTATTTAGATTTAGTTTCAGTCCCTACCCTTCACTGATGTGAGCCAACTATCTTGATACCAGTTGGTCTGAAAGTGGAGACAATGAAAGAGATATTGAATTCTATCTCTCTCAGCATTTATGTAAACAAAAGCTTATTAGGAGCTATTGGTAAAGTCCCATCTAGTGATCATATATATATATGATCAATATATATTGATCATAAATACAAGTGATAGCAAGTTTACATATATAAAACTTGTTTTTGTTTTTCATATATATATATATTACAAACAGACATATATATATATATATATATATATATATATATATATATATATATTACAAACAGACAGGAAAAACAACATGGAAGTATACACTAAAGATTTACAAAATGCGGGATTAAATAAAATTATTAACACAATCAATTGATGCTATAAAAAAATGAACAAACCTATACACCATCAAATTAGGGAGGATAAAAAATAAATAAGCCTTCCATATATTCCAAAAGTCTTTCAAAACTAACACAATCAATTGATTCTATAAAAAATAAACCTATACATCCTCAAACTAGGGAGGATAAAAAATGGATAAGCTTTCCATATATCCCAAAAGTCTCTCAAAACTAAGAGATTATGTTCTGAAAAATACAATGTTTTGTTCCCCCCCTTCATTGAACAATCTACTCCACAATTCTAAAGATAAATTACCCACATAATCAGATTACCAAATAGTCTATAAAATCAAATGCAATCAAATTAATTGTAAAGCTGCATATTATGGGGAATCAATGGCCAATCTATCAACAAGGCTGTCCCAGCATAAATATTTTTACTACAGAGCCATGAAAAGCTCTAAATATTCCTCTATATCTGTTGACTATGATTAACAACAAGGCCATAAATTTGATCTGACTAAAGCTAAAAATGTGTGCACTGAGAGAGGGGACAAAGAATGAAAGGTTAAAGAGGCTTGAATGATAGCCAAATCTCAATTTGCCATAAAGAAAAAAGATACTAGCATCCCCCTATTGAAAACATGTGTGTTATGAAGAAAGTTTACTATTTCTGAATAATGAAACAACAAATTTAAATGAATTTAAATGAACATTAAGAAATGAACGATTATGAATATGATATGTAATATGTTGAAAATATGGTCAACATGAATTAAAAGTGTTTAGACAAAAACATATGATTACCTTTTCTGTATAAATGCCCAAACATTATATTTCTAAATCTTTCCTGTTCTAAATTTGTTTTATTGGTCCTCTGCTTATAAAAGTAAATATTACAATTTATCCACTCTACTTTGAATACTTTTTAACAAAATCTTTTATTGTATATATATGCATACACAATCTTACTTCGACTGTTGTGCAATGTGCAGGACAGTAGTGAATTTGGTGAAAGTAAATATTCTTTGATTTTTTTTAAATCTTAATATATAAAATCCTTATCAATTTGAGTCAACCTTTTTTCTCTATGCCCTTCTATATAAAACTTTTTAGCAATTCTTTTCAATCTACACTAGAGCTAAGCTTGAGTAACCAATATTCACTAGATAGTAAAATGCTATAATATTCCTATTTCCAGACAGGTTCCTAGCTTGTGTTTTCATCATTGGGGGCAAGAATTCAAAACTTTGTCACTTTTTCTTCATTGATAAAAGCACAATTTTAAAAATTAGTCTGAGAATATTATAAATCTTTACCATCTGGTATTCACTTGTTATTCAAGCTTACAGTAGGTGACATTAGTGTAGGATAAATAAAAATGTTCTTGGAAGCATGCAAATATATGTGAAACTCATGTGATATTGTTGCCAATATTATACCCTTTAATAACCCTCATTCCTTTAACATATCAATAGTAATAAAATGTTTTTGTTCTTCAAACTTTAGTTAAGGAATGACTAAAAATATGAGATACTACAATATTAATCTGTAAAAGAAAAGTATAGTCTTTCTATATGCTTTTCACAATACTTTGATCGATTTCTTTGTCTCAGAGTTTTTAAGGTCTAACATTATTCTTTAGGCCTACAAAATACAACTACAATACATTAATTATTTAGACAAACATGCAATAATCATATATATATATATTGTATATATATACATATATATATATGCACACACATAGACAATATTATTAGTGCATTCTTCATTTAACCTTCACCATACTGCACCTATCTACCAGTATTGAGAATAGGATCATTCTCTCATACTATGCATGTACTTCATGAATAACCTTCACATGTCAGATGCATTCTTTCATTATACCACTCTCATGTAGTCATCTGCCACAGCAAAAATTTAGAACACTCTCATATTATGTACACATTTTTTGAACAGCTTTTATTCTTTAAGTAAACTGAAGGTATCAAGTATGTAACTTATCATAATTTTGTTGACAGATTAATATAATGCCATATTTTCTCTCTTTCATAGGTTAGAAACTGCTTTCTATCTACTTTTAATGCATAAGAATGAATAATTGTTGCATTGCAGAGATATTGACCAATAACCTTTGCTCATCAGGTAATCAAACAGGCAAAACTCATTATACATATTGCCTGTTTGAATAATAGTTATAAGCAAGCATAAGAAATGGTGATCATGTGATGCTTATTGGTTCATTGGGTAAACTAGAAGTGCTGAATATCTGAATCTCCATGTCCTATTGTGGCAGCTTAATAATTTTTTCATTGCTCCACACTTTCACAAAGTAAGGACTCATTTCTTATCCTCTATAACAAATTGTGAAAGAATGAATAATTGTTGCAATGCTGTTCTTAAGTTTTTTTTTAAATCAATCTTTCTCTTATCTCAACTTCTTCATGTCACATTCACCCACTGGCACAGAAACTTAAATCACATTATCTCACTATGTATGCATTTTGTGAATCTTTATTCATGAAATATAAGAAGATATCAAACACTTTCAATCTTCACATTCATATTGATAGTATGATATTTTTCCACTACACCACTCTTTCACAAAATAGAAATTGGTTTCCACTCACTTTGAACACCTGTGTAACAATAAATTATTTGAGTAGCATTTTAAATTTATATATTATATACATGTCATATAGCATTTCCATAAAACTAAAAACTTAAAAAAAACAACTAAAAAATTCTAAGGCAGTATGTAATTTTGCTTATACTGGATGTTTATCATATACGTAAATAAAGGGGATTTGAACTCAGAATTTTTCAGTCTATTCATCTTCCACTCTATCTCAAAAAACCAATGCACATGACCATGCATGTGCAAAAAAAGATACATGACCCCCAATGTACATATTTCATGCAGAACCAGCACTCATCAGTTGGGCCAAATTCATAATCTCACACACATATATACAATCTGTGATTGGTTTATATTAAGATAGCAATTCTTCAAACTTTAATGAACAGCCTTCAATCTTCTCACCCTTCCAACTATTCAACCATTCATTGATCCAGAAAGGGCTTTGAGCATTTCATTGATGGTTTTTCAATGAAATTGGCAGTTGAATAGTTGTAATGGTGAAAAGATTGAAGCCTGTCCATTAAAGTTTGAGGAATTGGTATCTTAATATAAACCAAGCAATGATTGCATATATGTGTGAGCGATTATGCCCTAGCCTAACTGATGGGGGCTGGTTCTGCACGAAATACGTATATTGGAGATTATGTATCTTTTTGCATGTGTGAGGTGATATGTATGCATTGTTTGAGATAGAATAGAGTATGAATAGACAGAAAAGTCTGTGTTCAAATTCCTTTATTTAAAACTAAAAATGTTGTGAAGAGTACATAAAAGAAGTAATTTTTTTAGGATTTATTTATTATAAACAATGCAAGTAGAATGGAAAAGTTGCAGAATATACTCTCATAATGTCAATTAGTTTTAGATCAGGAAATATTTGAGCACTAAACTGGAAAATTTCATTAGTTGTCCAAATTATTATATTTTAATTTAGTTAGAAATCATTCATGAAACTTTAATTCACAAATCTGCCATTGTTCTCCCTGAGCGAACTGCTCAGTGATAACTACTATCAATGGCTACCACTGAGTCATAGCATTTGTTATCTAGAAGCTTGCAACCACTTTCAAGAAGAAAACTTAACATATATGCATACGTATTGTGTTAATATACTTATTTATTTATTGCATTATTAGCTTTAAAAAATATGCTTAAAAAAATATAACATTTTCCAATTTTGATATAAAGATCATTTAGTTTCATTATTTTAATATAATTAGAATTATTTTTTGTATAAGGACGAAAGTGGTTTTTAATGAAAAAAAAATTAATCAAAATAAGGCGAAACTAATTAAGTTTGACAGTAATAAGTTTTATTGATTTTTATAAAGCAAATTAATTTCGGTTTATAAGTAATTTTTATTATAATGATTTTATTAGATTACACGTTATTATAGAATAAGCAGTGCAAACAATATTTATGAGATAATTAATTTTTTAAAAATTTAAAGTTAAATTTGAAGAATTAAATGTCAATCTGATATGAATTATAAACACCGTTTTATGAAAAATTTATTATAATTACATTTTGAGGGATCTTTTAGTTATTTTTCTCTTTACTCTTTCAATAGACGTAACTAACGTATATGAACCCATCAATGCATGGCATATTATTAAATATATCAACCTGGGATTCGAATCTGGATAAAAATAATATTTTTTTATTTTTTAAATGAATGAAAAACTTTAATAAAATTTAGAAGATTTTCAAGTAATTCATTCATAGCTATCTAACTATACTTTCAATTATTATCAAAATATATATATATATCGCTCTGTTTTTAGCTAGAAAAAAAAAAAGGAAAAACGTATTATTTTTCCACCAACTGGTCTAGTAAACAGTGCATTTTCTTTACTATTTCCCCAAGTATGAATGCTATAAAAGACTTTTGCTTTGAGATAGTATGAAGGGCTGTTTCATTCACTTACAACATTTAAAGCAAAATTGGGTATTTAAATAAAAGGAACTTTAATTCAATGAAGAAATATAAGGCATATGCTTACAGCAATTAGCATTTTAAAAAGATCAGATAAATCTTGGACATGATTGCTTTAATAACTAATCTTATACAATCTTATACAACAGTAGTTATGAACAATATATATATATATATATATATATATATATATATACTGTAAGGGTAAGAGAATATGTGAGGTAGTCACTCATATATTGATCCACATTGGTGCTCCAAACATGTAACTATATAAGGATATCAGCTATCTGATTATGATAAGAACACCTGTCATTGAGCATTAAAATAGGTACCTACAAATGGGTACAGCTAAATATCTGAACATGCATTTGTTTTTGCCACTTGTTGTAATTGAATGTTGGTATGAATCTCATGAGTCCACACTTTTCCGAGATATAATTTATATACTACATGTTTGGTACTACCAGATTTATACAAAGGGCATGAAGATTATATAATAAATTCCACTTATTTGCTATAACCTTAGTTATTTTTATGAGATTATTCCTAGATGGACTGTCTCTCTACCATATTTAGATACTTTTTCAACACCAACCAAATTATTTAAATTTTCTAATTGTGTAACCCAGATAATAATTCTCAGATTTTAATAAAATGACCCTTTAGATATATATTCCCAAACATTATGTTTTTTCAGTAATATGATCTGTGAATAAATATAAAATCTCAACTTCAAACAACATGGTGCTGAAAAAACAATGCTTGGGAGAGTTATTTGAACATTTTATATTTGAATTTTCAGCTAGAAATATGTACTGGAATATTTTCATAAATATACACACCTGGGTCTCATTTTACGTGATAGATAGGTTCCTCAGAAAACACGCACAAAAGAAATCGCACAAAAATAGACGTAACTTACCTTGAAAAAGGGGGGATACGGATTGTGATTTTTATAAAATTTGCATAAAAGCAAAGCACCAACGTAAAATTACTTTAAAATTCACGCAAAAAAAAATAAGGAAATAAAATATGACTAATAAAAAATTTCAAATTTGAAAAAAATTGGTACAAAACAAACTTTTTTTAACTATAATATTTAATTTTATTCAAAACAATATATTTTTATGCATAATTTACAGTACAGTAATTGACATTTTTTATACACGTTTTAATTATTATCGCTACTTGCTGATAAACAGGTTCATTTGCAAACTGGTAAAAAATCAGATTCTTCACAAGAGGAAATACAACTAGCACCAACTTCACTCTCATGTTGTGTTAATGGTTTTCTGCTGACAACATAATTAGTAATTAATCTTTGAGACAATGATTTTATTAATTGTTTATGAAGCTCATGATATCCAGACATACAACCATTTAGCTCTCGTTGGAATTTAAGAACACGTTCGTGATTAGTGTCATTAATAAGAAAATAATTAAAAATAAACTTGCGGACACTAAATGATTAATAATTGATTATGTTCTTTTTTAAAAAGCAAAAACAGAATGTGATTTAAAATGCAAAATTAACATGCACAATGTTTGAACAAATTTACATTATAATCTTGTAAAATTTAATGTGGGTATACATAAAATGTGGAAATCATGATTTTAATTTCATTATTGCATAAAATCTTACTATTATAAAGCACTGAAAATATTGAAATTACTAAGATGAAAGTTGAATTCCAATAATGTGCTATTACTTTCAATATGATGTAAGTGCACGAAATTTATTATTTAAAGTAATAGCGCATTATCGGAGTTCAACTTTCGAAGAAACATGAATTGCGTAACTTCAAAATTGCGTTAAATAAATCCGCGTAAAACAAGACCCAGGTGTATATATATATTGTACCTACTGAAGTTTGTGATGAGTTTCAGTATGTGGTAAAATGTCAGTTGTAATTTTTTTTCTTTCTGTTTTGATTTTGATTGCTGGATATCTTAATCTATAAACAATGAACTGTGTTGCTATGACAATGATAATATTGATAAAAAATGGTTTATTATTAATTGTATTGAATATTATTGTGAATTGTCTTTATTCATTTTAAAATGGATATGTGAAGAAAAAAGCATATAGTTGGATAAAATTATTATTCTTTTCTTATTATATGTATTTTTGTTACTGCATTCACAATGAATAAATTATAAACAATGCAAATAAGTGTCTCATGTCTCAAATATATTTATTTTATTTGTACAATATTATACAGGAAAGATATATGTGTGAAAATATATTTCCAGGATAGTATAGTGAGAATATATTATAAATTATTTAATTTGTGTTAGAATGAAAAAATAGTATTTGTCATTATTGTGTAATAAGATTTTTATTTATGTAATGATAGCTAGAATTGGTTAAAGATTGAATAAAAGAAATTAGTTAAAGAGTGAATAAAATGTATTGCTATAGTTACTATGACGTAAATGGAAAAAGTTATAAATAGAATTGAAGAGAAAAAACTCTCTCCTATTTTAGTTTCAAAAAAACCATATCTAAATTTCTTAACATGATTTTCTTTTTATTTATTTTAAAAAGTATATAGTTAATTGAACAAAATGATAGGGTGAACAGCAACAATATTTACCCAGAACTGTACAGTGTTTTGAGGATTTGTGAGGAGCAATAATTTATTAGAAAAACAAAAAGTAATCAAAATTTAATGGTTAGCATTTCAAAACTATCAGAATGTTTTTTTCTTTAAAAAACAGATATTACCTACTTTTTAATGATGATATTTAAATGTTCGCAACCGAAAATTGTATACAAAGTTTTTGGTCACCTACTGATATAATTTTATAAACTTGACGTATAATTTATACACACAGATAAAAATTAGTTTAATTTTCATAGCATTATAATGGATGAAACTAGCATCTGTTCACTTATAATGTTTTATAAATTGATTGTGTTTTAAATGAAAAGATATATACATTGCATTGCCATGTATATAAATTAGTGTTTGCATACTTATAATCTTATATGGATCAAATATCTACTGAATAAAAAGATAATTTGGATATTTAATAAATATTGAAATTAACCAAAATGTACTTTGAATCTCATAGTTTTTCATAATATTTCTACTTTTTCTCTAATAATAAAACACTATTTCAAAAAGGCTGTATCTAAAGACAACTATTATTCAGGTTGATTGCTTATATTTATCATTATTATCAAAATATTTTTTCTCTTTATTTAAAATGTATAGTATTATTGATATGAAAAATCATATAATATAGATTAAATTATAATTTATTTACATACCTAAATGTAAAAGAGTTATGTCTTCCTAAGTTTGAAGTTATATCTTGCAACATATTAATCTTTACTTTAATTTAAAAAATTCATTTTTTAATTTATTGATTATAAATTAACTCCAGATATATCACTTATATTAGCAGTTTAAATAAAGTATATCATAATAAGTATTTGTTTTACTTTGTTCTCTTAAATTTATATTAACAAATAAGATTCAATTTTGTAGATATATAATTTTTCTTTTATATTTCGATTAACTATATTTTTATAAGAAGTATAAAAAGAAGATATATCTTTAACTCTTATATTTTAGAAAGTATAAACATTCTGCAACATATTTGTCTTACATAAACCTATGTGTTTGTATTTAGTATCCAATAGAGATAGATATGCAGTCATTTATTTAAATATGAAGCTAATGTCAGTTGAAAATCTATTGCCTAAAGCATATTCAGATTATATGCATATATTTTAAATGTTTATTTGCCATATATATAATTTTAATTTATATCAATTTGTTAATAAATTTTGAATTAATTTAAAACAAATAATCTTACTTGGTTATCATTCAATTTTACAATGCAAATTTATTGGTTAATCATATTTTGATGAGCTGATATTCACTAATTAATTATATCATATATTTCATTACAAGCAGTTATAAAAATAACTTGGAAATTAAGAACATAGGATGAGTAAAAAAGTATAATTACAAATCTTTTTTGTATTGAATTTAATGTTTTTTATTTGACCAGGTATAGATGTTATACAGTAATAAATTAACTGACTTGAGATTCTTAAATATTTAATAAGTAATTCAAAACTTAATACAATTATTTTGTTTGTAATAAGTAAATAGATATACTAAAATAGAAATTATATATGAATTGATTTGATGATTTATAAAAATATGAATATGATAATTATTAAAAATGAACAAAGGTAGTTGCATTAAAATGTTCACATATTTTATTTTAGGTTAATATTGATTAAAATAAATATTACATTAAGTTAATATACAGCCATAAAGATTGTAATCTTATTCAGTTATAAAGCTAGTAATATATTTTATTCTGTTACAAATTAGAATTATTTTCTTTAATTATATTTAAAGTTCATTAATGTGGATTATAAATTTACTTTAAATATTAAATTTTAATATTAATGTGTTTGATTATAATAAATCTAACAATCTTTCATATGTTTTGACATAGTCTAAAGTTTAAATAACTTAACTTTAATAAACTGAAGAGTAATTGGATATGATTTGTCAATTGCTGGAATAATCATAAAATAAAAATCTATCATTTATTTTATATATTATGATTGAATATTGAAATCTTAAGATTATTTAATAGGATGTTTGATTTTATAATATATTAAGTTGGTGGAAATGAAAGATATGTTGGATTGACTGATTTTGCATTATTATTAATTATTTAATCTTATTATAATTGGAGTATATTGATTTTAATGGAATAACAAGGTTAAGTTAGCAGTATTTTTATTTTATTTAGTTGTAATTAGAAATCAATTATTGAGATAGATATCATTGATATTGTAAACTTGTATGGCATATTAAGATTATTATTTCATCAATCTATGAATCATTTTATTTAAATAGAAGTAGAAATAGGGTTTGACTTTGGGCACAAGTTTATATTATTATAAACAATGTGTTGATTCAAAAGGAATATTCATATAATTCTTTGTCATTATTTTTATTCTATTATAAAGGATCTATATTATAGTCATATACTGTTATTTATAAGACAAAGATATTTAGTTTTATTGCTTTATCTATTGCAAATAATCCTTATATTTTAGAGTAGTTTGAAGTAATGTTTTATTTGTTTTCTATCAGTTCTAAATGCTATTGGAATTTATGAAGTTAAGTGTTAGATTGTTATTCGTTGATTAGTATTCATTTTAGTTTAATTATTTTCACTCTGTTACAAGTGATGCTATAATTCACAAGCATTACTATGCTAGGATTGTTTTTTCTTAGTTTATTATAATAATCCTCACTGAGATAAACCATAAGCTGGAAATCAATTGGTTTGGGGATAGGAGTATTCGAAATAGAGATTTTAAATATTTTCTCTTACTGCATTTATCAATTAAGAGCTTGTTTGAGCTATTAGTATGCTCTCTGTATTACATTATTATTAGTTTATTACTTTTATTCTATTACAAATGATGACCAATAAATAAGTTATGACTCATATATCATGGCCCACCTATTTATTGTTATTATTTATTATATATATATATATAGAAATAAAAGGTCTTTTAATTAAAAAACTATTGTAATAACAATAAAAATAATAAACATAATGGTAATTAACTATTATATACCATCTATCAATCAGCAGATGTACTTTTGGCTAATTCCTTAAAGGAATAAATTATTTTTATTGTTCTATATATTGTCATCAATATTTAAATAAAAAATCTACACATATATGTTGCATTGCATTGCAAATTACTAGGGGAGAAAAGTTAGTTAAAGCTATCTAATTTAGTTTATCACATGGCAATGATATGTGTGTGTTGAACTTTGATATCATAGATTTAAAAAATAACAAACATTAATTTACAGAAAATATATGTTAATAATGGTAATCAAAATAATTATGCACGTAGAACCGTCAATAGAGTCATGGCTGCCTGCATGCAGAAATAAAATATGCCACCCTCATATTAATATCATTTTTACACAATTATTATTTTTTCTTAAATAAAACATCAAAATTTATGTGCGCCTATTTACTTAAGTAGTAATTGACAATTTCTCATAATTTATTGGTTATATTTCTATAATTTAGATTAGGAAATAATAAAATTTACATTTAATATCAATAATACAAACAGTTTAATGTTTATATTTTCATCACATCTAAAAATTAGAAAAGTTTAAAACAAAATACTTCAAAGTAATTCATTATAAATGACAAAAGTTGTTAATGAATTAAAATAAATACACACATGTTCAAAATATTTTCTTTCTTGCTTTTAGAGATGCAAATTTTTTATAAGTATTCCTTAATCAAATAAACAACTTGGTTGATGCTCAATTAAAATTATAGCCAACACTGATAGTATAGTCTCTCTCACAACATTGTAGATAGTAAATAATTTTTAATTTTGATAATGTGCTAGCCATTGATGCAGATAGATTCAAAACAGATACTTAATACAATTACAAAATTTGAACAGGTAGAAAATAAATTATCTTCGTGAATATATTCTCTAAAACATCACTAGGTTTCATTCCTGTTTCAAATATACTTCCTTAGCTCTTAGTTCCTCAAATAGTTTTTTTCCATTTATATCAGACATGTCAGCTGAATCTGTAAATTTTACTTGCAAATCAATGCAATGTTTCTGTATATTCATTTAACATTTCAATTTTTTTTTTTTTGCAAAGTATTAATTGTTTTATTCATAATATGAAAGAAAAAATAAAATTTTAACTTTTTTTCTGGATTGGCGATACTTTCATTTATATTTTCGTAATCAAACAATTTTAGATATTCCTCTTTTAGAAAAATTCATATCCACATTAATAATTAGCATAGCCGCTTGCCTTGCTTCATGAATAACATGACTGAAATTGTTATCAGATTGTAATTCTGTAAAATATTTTTGTACTTTCTCTAACACTTCCAATGCAGACTGAATGATTTCTTCTGATTTTTATAACAATTTTCTCTTATCTTAATCCTATTTAGTATATTGTACCAAATTATGAGGGAACATAAAAAATTAAATGATTTTATTTCTTTTTCCTATGGTTCTAGTCTCCATGTCCTTTGTTTTATTCTCACTTAAATCTACAAGTGTATCATAAATTTCACCAATTTGAGTTTGAGAGAAACTACAGCTTCTATTCAGTTTTCCAATCACTTTTCTGATAATGAATTTTGTTAATGTTTTTTTAGAATGTTTCATTTATGCTTAGGTATAAATATAATTGCTGGATCTGATTTTTAAAATGTACTGCTTCAAATAAAATTTTAGCAGAATTGTTTACCACTAAATTGAGGTTATGAACTGAACAAGATACAAAAAAGGCTCTTGGATTTTAATCCAATATTTTTTCTAAAGGCCATTTCTGTTACCATATATTTACACTGTATTATATCCTTGCCTTCTTTAATCTTTTATGATTAGTTTCCATTCACCAAATTTTGAAGAACAATGTCACAAAGTCTTTGTATAGTTGTATCTGTAATGGGACAAAAACCTAAAAAATGTTCATGTATTTCTACAGAAGTCTTACATGAAACAAAACAAACATTAATAGTTATTTGTTTAATATGAGAAATATCAAGAGTACAATCTAAAATTGCAGAAAAATATTTTGATTCTCATACCATTTCAAGAGTCCTAGTTTTTATTTCATTTTCTATTAGCAAAATAATTTAATTTTGAATTTGTGATCCAATATATCTAGGGGAAATTTTTATAATTAGATTATTGAATTTGTCAAAATTTTCTGCCATAACATTATCAAATTTTGAAATCATCTGCACTTATTGTAGAAAATTTCCACTGCTTTTTTTCTGAATCAAAAAAATGCTGTGGAAATTCTCTAAATGCTAGACATTGTCTCAAGGCAGGTATTTTATTATTAATATCATTAATTTAACAACAGAGTGCCAATGTTGTGTTTCACATTCATATACTCTTTGTTGAGTTGCATCTATTGTTGTTTTATTTTTTAAAGCATTCAAAACTTCTGACATTTTTCTCACATTTTTAATGGTGTGTGTATTGTACTTCATGTCTTTTAAGAATTACTGATAATGCCTCCAATCATTCACTCCTTGCATACTGGCAATATTGTCTCTATTTTTCCCTCGTACATTAGATATGGACTACAAAATACATAATTTAATGACTCTGAATAAAAAATCCATTATCGATGTATTTTTTCTCCATTACTTAATCTTCTATAGTAGTAAAATTGAAAAATTTTCTGCTGCATGCATTTCATGGAAATATGGTATTGTTTGTTTATTCTGCATAATTTTCAGTAAAAAACTAAATATCCTTAATATTTAGTTTTTCCAGACGCTTACCAGTATAATTTGACATCAATACAAATAGCACTTGGATATCAGTAATGATGTCTTCTCTAAAACTAATATGCTGGTCAAAGTGCTCCTCTCTCAAAATTTTGTTCACTATCTAAGTAGTACTTAGCTTGGTTTTGTGAGAAATCGAATGAATAGGTTCATCAGCAAAAGTGAATATACTGAGTTGGTTAAGCATCTCATGGCATACAACAACATAGTAGTGTGTGTACAAATAAAACAGACAATTTTTTTTTGTAGATATTTTCTATATTACACTGGAATAACACTTAAGAATTAAATAATTTTGAATTTAAATTTTTTTATTATAAATTAAACATTTAAAAAGATCTAAATAATATTTTATTAATTCTGATTTTGAAATTAAAACAAGCATGTTTTGTTACAATAGATATACTGGTAAATATAAAATTCCACTATCTATTTTGATTCATGGATTTTTTTAAATTAATGCTTGTATAACATATTTTGCTAAAAATTCTACAAAGTTGTTTTGGAAAGGATTAAGTTGAATTAAAAAAAGCCATTAGCTTTTTTCAATCAAAATAAAGAAATTTACTTTTATCTACTGTGTTTTTTCTTTATTTTTATTCCACCCCGACTATAAAAAGATTGAAAAAAGAGGGGGAGTTTTTAGTTTTACAGATTATACAGAGTTACTATGAAGATATAATTGCAGGCAAGATAGTACAAGTCCAGATCCTGCTACTAATTCACAATGATAAAATTTGGATTCACGTGGAAACAATTTCCAACTTTTATGTTGCTCATATACCATATATGTGTGTATTAGATTGCATAGAGATTTAAGGAAGATTATTGCAAGTCAACAGTTACAGATTATACCTTTTCTGAAGATGACAATAAGCCAGTCTACTGTTTAGAAGGGGCCAGTTAACCCAGAGGATCCATCAGCTTGCTAAAGAATTAGTTTATATGTATACTGTTATATCAATATGCAGAGAGACACAGATAAAGGTATGCATCATATATATATATATAGTGCAGCTGGTGAGTAGTGTTATATATATTGAAAACAATAGTATTTTACTTAATTCCTTAAAAATGACAGTTAAAATTTCTAATTAGCAAATTGTCAACTAAAATAAAACAAGAAAAGAAAATAATAAATGACATTTATGCCTAGAAGATTTGTTCCTGATATTGTTCAAAAAAGAAAAAATAGAGGAAAACTTTGAGGATCTTTTTTTAAATATTAAAAATGAGACAACAATGACCTGAATTGTAAATGAAACTTTCCAAATTAAAATAGTTTGGTTTTTTTAAAGATAAACTTTTATTTACTATAAAAAAGAGGTTAATTAATAGCTTTAACTCATATCATATATTTTATATATATATATCACATATATGTGAATTTTATGTATATTTTCAACATGGAATTAATTGTGTCATAAATTTATTATTTTGACAAATTAAAATGTTATCAATGATAGTGTGCATACACATTCCCATGGGTACCCACATATATATGTGAAGACAGTTATTATTTATGTATCATTAAAATGTGATAGCTTATTTTTATTATTTTATGACAATTCCCATATGCTACAGTATGTCTGTGGGTTTATATAGTGAAACAGTAAGGTCTGCTTTGCAGATCTTCATTTCACCTTTTCTCACCTATTTCCTACCCTCATACCTTAGTTTGAACCCCAATCTATTGTAGTGTGTCTGCAATACACTTATATACCGAAAATCCCGCCTAATTTTAAACCACGAGCACAATGCTCATATTATATATATATATAACTTATTCCCAAATAAAATAAAATATTATGAATTGTGTATTTGTTCACATAATTTACATTTATTTAAAAGTAAGTTATATAAGTCGTAATTGCACACACACTATGATATCCATTTTAAAACATATCAAAATTATAAATTGTTAAAGTTATTTTGTTTGAATCTATTTACAAATATATTACCATCGTAATATATTTTGATTTAAAATAAAATTCATTTAGTAAATATTCGTTTAGTAAATAGATTCAAATATTGCAATTTAAAAAGTAAAATCATTTTCTTTAATTTAATAAAAGTTATTCCAAATATTTCTGTTAAAATAAATGAGGGACAATAGTTTAATTAGTAAATGTTGTATAAGTTTATCTAAAAACAGCAGATGTCCACTTAAGGTTTTCTTTAATTAATAAAAGTAATTTTTAACTAAATCTAGTTTGTAATTCGAATGTCGACAGGGAAATTAACAAAAGAAATTAATTAATGTTGAATTCCTTTAGACATTCCGATGATTTAATTACAGCTGATAAGTCTGATATTTTTGTAATGCTCCAGGGCAGTTCTATTGTTAAATTCCACTATAAAAAGGAGGTTTTTCTTTTGTTCTCCAGTTAGTTAGTTGTTTTTTATTCTAATGTGTCTAAGAGAAATCATTCTGTGTTCTATTCTAATAATTTGCTAACCTTGACATGTCCGAGTAGAGGCGTTAAGATGGCTATGTCCCCTTGGAATAGCCAGCCGCTGCTCCATACCATCGGAAGTTACCACACGGACCCCGGAACTGCTGCTGCTGCTGCTGCCAAAAATATGAACATTCCAGATTTTGCTGCTGAATTATAAAACCTGCTGAACATCTACCTGCAAATGTGTCTCCAAAGGTAACCTAAATTAACCCAAGAGCTCTTGTGATTCCTAACTAACATGCTATAGCTTTTTAAAATTGTTTTCCTTATATTTCACATAACTTCATTATGTATTTCTTTAATGTGTTTAAATATACTCAACATTTTGCTCTATCCTTGGGTTAATATTTTCTATTTATAAAGCTTTCTTTTATTTTATTATGATAATGTGTCAGAATCATCTTTGACCGAGTGAACTATTCCCTCTATTGAAAGTAAGATGCCGCTATTAAGGCATATTTTAAATTTATAATTTTCCAATTTATTATCTTGCAAATCACTCGTTCGAGGGCGATTCTTTTCTTTAATATAATATAATCACATAGTTTAAAATCTACATGTTATTGATTTTAATCTAATATAAGAGTATGTGCGAAGTCAATGATTAAATGTGTCCCCTAATGCATGATTGCCTATATAAATCTATACTTACTTTTCAAACCTGCAAGCATGCATTTTCTTATTTTAATTACCGTCTTCTACTTTCATTATAAAGTTCATCATTGACGTTGAGAATGTGCAGACTCTCTTAAATGAATTTCGGGGAGTTTGATTGGGCATTTTTTTAATCCGAGTAAAACCCATTTAGTATGTTTTTATATACACTAGTCTCGTATTGCTGGTACATGAATTGGTTGTTGAGACCGCTTTGTTTTATTTTTCCAAGGATTCTTTACATGGCTAAGGCGGTCTCTCCACGCTTGCGGTTTCCAGGAAGAGGGTGTCCCAAATGACATCTCTGGGAATTAAACGCTATTGTCACACAGTCGCTAAGTTTCGGCTGTTCATCAAAATACTTTCCTACAGGTTAGCGGCGAGATGCCCTCCGTAATTATTCCAGATCTTCAATATTGTTTCATTTTATATTTATTTTACAAAGCATCCGTGACTTAAATGAGTCACACCCTCCAACTTTATAAATTCACTATCATCAATACTGACCTCCCAATACAAATCTATTATTATTATTCTCAAATAAGTGCTTTGATCCCATTCCCACATTTGCTTAGTAAGCTTTAGTCCGTACTATTCTCGAAATCAATAAATATTTTAGAACATTTAATTTCAAATATTGTCTTAAACTTGTCTATTTACTCAAAGCACCTGGCACATGTTCCTATCTTGTCAAGCACATTATCGTAATGCTATTAGCCCAAGGAATAGAATATATCACTCTGTTTTAAAACCTTTTGTCATTACTGAAATATAAATGCCAACAATTATTTAATACGCGTCCCTGTCTCATATAAGCAGACAGTGGCATTATATATATATATTTATATAAATAAATTGTGTGAAATTATTTAAAACTAAATTTTATCTCTTATTTTATTTGATTCCTATCACTGTCTCAGTCTATATATATATATTCTGCATTTCTTTTATAAATCCATAGACGTTAATTAGCCACCCAAACTTCTTTTAGTATAGAGTCTTTTGTTTCTCCCTGACCACCAGGCACCGGTCAAAGGTTATACTAGTAGTGGCACCAGAGGTGTTATCACGTAGATGGTGCTGTGAAATTTGGACTTTAGATTCGAACTTAGTATCTCTAGAAGGCAACCCCTCCTAGAATGTTCAGTTTCATGTCTGGGGTTTGAATTCTGCAGTGTGTTAGCGAGATAGACGATTCTGACCGTTACATAGTAAATTTTTTTTTCCGGGTCCATGGCTTGCCCAAACGTGGAGCCTCGATTATTTAAACACCCACATCCCTGTAGACCTCAATTATATAAACACCCACATCTCTGTAGCTTAATTTTAGCATTTTGTATTGTATTTAATCACTCAAATCCTTTATATTTTTGATATATAAAATATCTTTTCAAACTCTATGCTATCTATATTGTTTATTTGCGTGTATATTTCATATATTTTGTTTGACTGAGGCATTCAATTACTTATCCTATATAATCAGAACTTGTCCAAACATGCTATAGTGCGATACGAGCCATCTGTATTATCTGTATTTATTGTTTCACTTAAATCACGCTATGTATGCATAGCGTAAATTACTTAAATATTGTCCCAAGTGAATATTGTGACAATTATGAATATTTCAAATATTGTATTTTCTATCAAAATAAAGTTTTATCGGCTCAATGCGCAAGATAGCATAATGATAATTTTGTATGGTAATGACCTAGATATAATAGGCTATCATATGGAATTCAGAAATAATTATAAATCAAATGTTGTAATCAATAAAAAAAAATGTGAATGTTTTAACGAGTGCCCATAGTTAAATGGAATAGTTATTAAAATTAATTTTGGGAAGCTAACAGTCTATGGATAGTTTTAACTGGTGACATGGCGCCCAAGGGTAATTTCACTAAACGGAGTTACTTCTAAAATAAATTTTGTCACCAGGCTCAATTCTTTTGTATGTAATTTGTTTTTTTCCAATGCGTGTAAATTTTTCTTAGACCAAATAATGAGACATGAATCGGATCAATAATTATGTAAATAAAAATATATATGTATGCTAATCTTAAATAAGAAGGAACGAAATAATTATACCCGGATCTAGCAAATGTTAACATATATAAATAAAATTTGCTTGAGTTTAAAAATATATTTTAGCGAAATATTTTGACAGGTAGAATTTAATAGATTTATATATATATACGGGCAGTTAAAAATATATATGTTGGCAGCAGATTTAAGCGAGAAATTTTGGCAGTAGTAAGAGGGCAGTAGTTGGGGTTTTAGTGATAAATGTAAAAGCAGCAATTAGGCCAACAGAACCGAGAGGGAGATAGCCTATTAGCCATTAATAAAATTGTAATTAAACGTAATAATCGCAGAGAATTAAACAAGGAAAAATAATAAGAGTATTTTTTTACCGTATTAGTTTTAATAAGCTCAACATAAAACAGTTTAAACATTTTCGTATCAGTGCTATACATTGTTTTAAAAGTACACCTATTCATTAAAAAAAATTGTTTTTAGGATATATTAAATAGTAAAATAAAATAAAAGAAAAAAATCATCATCGGTCACAGTAACATCCAAGGCCATGGAGGATACGGATACTAATGAGATCCAATTCTGGAATCTTATAGAGATGTGGGAGCAAAGTGAAGAAAGAGTGAGACAATGGGAAGAAGAGCAAATCTGCAGGAGAGCTGAGGAATGTAAAGAGTTGGCCAAACTCATCCACGAATTTACACAAGTGAGAGGGACAGAAAGCCCTCTGACTTGCATTTGAAAAATGCTGCATGAAGAACGATAAAAGGGTCACTGAACCAAGAAAAGATGAAACAGACCTGAACTCGGTAGGGTCATTAACAGATGAATCCCTGAACCAGAAATTAGAGTCCAATGATTCGGCAAATGAAAAAAATGATGTCCAGGACACCGGACCTCAAACCCAGCTAACCAAGCTTGTCAACGTTAAAATATTCCATGAAGTAAAAAAATGTCCCAAACTTTATTTGGAAAAAGTACTTCCAGAAAATGATCCACCAGACATAGGACATCCAACCCAGCTAACCAAGCTTATCAATATTAAAATATTTCATGAAATAAAAAAATGTCCCAAACTATATTTAGACAGGATATTCCCAGCAAATGATATACAAGACCTAGGGCCTCAAACCCAGCTTACCACCAATATCGAAGTATTAAAAAAAAACAAGGGAAATATTCCACCTGATATAGCAAAAATATATCAACCGCATGAAGTAAAGGAAGTGGCCAAATTCTTAACCAGTCTGGATTACAGTCTCTGGGCTAAAGAACCGCCAGACAAGGTAAAGAGACCTGATAATCTGAGACTGCAGTCATCAAATTATAAAAGCAGTGATTACCCACCAGACCCAGGATTATAGTAGTTTTTTAAAAAAAAAACCCACAACAAAAAAAAAAAAAAAAAGAAATGGACACGTCACAGGATAATATAAAAAGGAGATCGGATATAAACAGTGTTAAACTATTAGTTTTTTAAATAAAATTTGGTTGAAAGGGGGGGGGGAATAATAGAAAATGTTCGCTAGACAGTAGATTTATTAATATGATCCGGGTATATAATTCAGTTTCATTTCTACATTATATTTATATCCTGTACATTATGGGTTATCTTGTAAATTTTTTTACACAGGCTTCATAGGTGGACACTTGTTGTAAGATCTTTTTTTTAACAATTTTTTTTTGTTCCGTCACTAAGGGAATGTGAAACAGTAAGGTCTGCTTTGCAGATCTTCGTTTCACCTTTTCTCACCTACTTCCTACCCTCATACCTTAGTTTGAACCCCTATCTATTGTAGTGTGTCTGCAATACACTTATATACCGAAAATCCCACCTAATTTTAAACCATGAGCACAATGCTCATATTATATATATAACTTATTCCCAAATAAAATAAAATATTATGAATTATGTATTTGTTCACATAATTTACATTTATTTAAAAGTAAGTTATATAAGTCGTAATTGCGCACACACTATGATATCCATTTTAAAACATATCAAAATTATAAATTGTTAAAGTTATTTTGTTTGAATCTATTTACAAATATATTACCATCGTAATATATTTTGATTTAAAATAAAATTCATTTAGTAAATATTCGTTTAGTAAATAGATTCAAATATTGCAATTTAAAAAGTAAAATCATTTTCTTTAATTTAATAAAAGTTATTCCAAATATTTCTCTTAAAATAAATGAGGGACAATAGTTTAATTAGTAAATGTTGTATAAGTTTATCTAAAAACAGCAGATGTCCACTTAAGGTTTTCTTTAATTAATAAAAGTAATTTTTAACTAAATCTAGTTTGTAATTCGAATGTCGACAGGGAAATTAACAAAAGAAATTAATTAATGTTGAATTCCTTTAGACATTCCGATGATTTAATTACAGCTGATAAGTCCGATATTTTTGTAATGCTCCAGGGCAGTTCTATTGTTAAATTCCACTATAAAAAGGAGGTTTTTCTTTTGTTCTCCAGTTAGTTAGTTGTTTTTTATTCTAATGTGTCTAAGAGAAATCATTCTGTGTTCTATTCTAATAATTTGCTAACCTTGACATGTCCGAATAGAGGCATTAAGATGGCTATGTCCCCTCGGAATAGCCAGCCGCTGCTCCATACCATCGGAAGTTACCACACAGACTCCGGAACTTCTGCTGCCGCTGCCAAAAATATGAACATTCCAGATTTTGCTGCTGAATTATAAAACCTGCCAAACATCTACCTGCAAATGCGTCTCCAGAGGTAACCTAAATTAACCCAAGAGCTCTTGTGATTCCTAACTAACATGCTATAGCTTTTTAAAATTGTTTTCCTTATATTTCACATAACTTCATTATGTATTTCTTTAATGTGTTTAAATATACTCAACATTTTGCTCTATCCTTGGGTTAATATTTTCTATTTATAAAGCTTTCTTTTATTTTATTATGATAATGTGTCAGAATCATCTTTGACCGAGTAAACTATTCCCTCTATTGAAAGTAAGACGCCACTATTAAGGCATATTTTAAATTTATAATTTTCCAATTTATTATCTTGCAAATCACTCGTTCGAGGGCGATTCTTTTCTTTAATATAATATAATCACATAGTTTAAAATCTACATGTTATTGATTTTAATCTAATATAAGAGTATGTGCGAAGTCAATGATTAAATGTGTTCCCTAATGCATGATTGCCTATATAAATCTATACTTACTTTTCAAACCCGCAAGCATGCATTTTCTTATTTTAATTACCGTGTTCTACTTTCATTATAAAGTTCATCATTGACGTCAAGAATGTGCGGACCCTCTTAAATGAATTTCGGGGAATTTGATTGGGCATTTCTCTTAATCTGAGTAAAACCCATTTAGTATGTTTTTATATACACTAGTCTCGTATTGCTGATACATGAATTGGTTGTTGAGACCGCTTTGTTTTATTTTTCCAAGGATTCTTTACACGGCTAAGGCCGTTCTCTCCACGCTTGCGGTTTCCAGGCAGAGGGTGTCTCAAATGACACCCCTGGGAATTAAATGCAATTGTCACACAGTCGCTAAGTTTCAGCTGTTCGTCAAAATACTTTCCTACCGGTTAGCGGTGAGATGCCCTCCGTAATTATTCTGGATCTTCAATATTGTTTCATTTTATATTTATTTTACAAAGCATCCATGACTTAAATGAGTCACACCCTCCAACTTTATAAATTCACTATCAGCAATACTGACCTCCCAATACAAATCTATTATTATTATTTTCAAATAAATGCTTTGATCCCATTCCCATGTTTGCTTAGTAAGCTTTGGTTCGTACTATTCTTGAAATCAATAAATATTTTAGAACATTTAATTTCAAATATTGTCTTAAACTTGTCTATTTACTCAAAGCACCTCACACATGTTTCTATCTTGTCAAGCACATTATCGTAACGCTATTAGCCCAAGGAATAGAATATATCACTCTGTTTTAAAACCTTTTGTCATTACTGAAATATAAATGCCAACAATTATTTAATATGCATTCCTGTCTCATATAAGCAGACAGTGGCATTATATATATATATATTTTTTTATAAATAAATTGTGTGAAATTATTTAAAACTAAATTTTATCTCTTATTTTATTTGATTCCTATCACTGTCTCGGTCTATATATATATATTCTGCATGTCTTTTATAAATCCATAGACGTTAATTAGCCACCCAAACTTCTTTTAGTATAGAGTCTTTTGTTTCTCCCTGACCACCAGGCACCAGTCAATGGTTATACTAGTAGTGGCACCAGAGGCGTTATCATGTAGATGGCGCTGAGAAATTTGGACTTTAGATTAGAACTTAGTATCTCTAGAAGGCAACCCCTCCTAGAATGTTCAGTTTTGTGTCTGGGGTTTGAATTCTGCAGTGTGTTAGCAAGATAGACGATTCTGACCGTTACAATAGATACATGTCATGTAGACACATATATGTTAAAATTAATTATATTTTTATTATTAGTTTATGACAATTTAAATATGTTCATTTTATATTATACGGACACATCTGTATGCTGATTTATGTAAACCTATTGGGACATAAAAGTAAAATAAAATGGATTTTTTTTGTATTAATCAAAATCAGAAGGCTTAATTTATATATATAACCATATTCAGCAGACCATAATTTCATTTTAATTGTTACTAATAAATTGATATTTTATTGTTAAAGTTATTCCAGTGAATTTACTTAATCCTAAATAGTTTTAGAGTATTTTATGTTTGTATTATATCTCTTGATCACAGCAACAATTATAGAGCTTTTGCTCTCTAAGCTGGATTTGTGCATAAAAGTTTGTTATATAAAAGAGGTTTGTCTTTAGTGTTATGGACATCCAGATGATGATGATCCTGTTCAATGCAAGAGGAATACCCTTTAAAGTCCATGCACTACATTTCATTTTAATTATTTAGAAAGTAAGTTTATAGTTAGGCAGTGCATTAATGATACTAAGTGGCTAGAGCATTGATGATGATCAACATGTTTTAGTATGCCAGCATTATTTTTTTAATTGTTATATTCTTAGGGATTAGCAGCTCATTCAAATTATTATTTATATAATCTGCTCTAAGTTTGGTATGGGCTAAATAAATAGTTTGGTCTATAGTAGCCCCATTTCAAATTCAATCACAAGATTTACTGTTCATTTATTTTTATTGACCATTCATGATAATGAATGATTATTGCTTTTGTGTAATTCTGGTGAACTTATAATTAGTTCTGTTCTGATGTCTCATGCTCATTCCTTTTATATTTTGTTTATTTTGGACTGATAATGGTTTCTCATCTCTCTCTTATTAATCCCTATTGTTCACACCTCTACAATACTTACACTATCACTTGAATCTTTATTATGACTTTGGATGTTTTTATCAATTATAAAAAATTTATATAAAGATCCTACTAATTGTTTTTGTTATTCAATTTTACATTATTTCTGATGCCTATAATGAGCACCTGATAAGCGTTTTGTTTTCAGTCAGATATTTTCAAAATGAAAATTTATAAATTAAAATATTTTAAAACCCAACTTACTTTAAATTTAAATCTTAAAAATATTAGAAGAGTCAAAAGCAGCAATTGACAAAGGTCACTATGTTGTTTAATAATGCTAATGAGAAATGCATGTGTATAATGTTTATATTAATGTGAAAATCGCAGTGTGAAAAACACCTTTATGTTTAGGGGTTGAATTAAACAATGATACAAATATCATTAAAGGGTTCAAGCTACTAGCTAATATCAATGTAATGAAAGATGAAATTCATGTATCACTAGGGAGAATATTCTATAAAATAATAAATGTTGTAATATATGTTAGAAAATTTTGAAATATTTTTAAATAAAGGATAAAAATAATAATATATTTTAGCTTCCCCCTTAATTCACTTTCTGTATGCCTTGCACACATTACCCAAAAGGGTGTGGTGCCTCTGTATACACAAATACCATTTAGTTCTCAAAATAGTAATAACGTATGTGCAAGCTATATCTGGTTATATGCTATATCAATACATATTTCACATAAACATTTATAAAGAAAATGCTAATTATTAATTTACAAATAAAATATGTTAGGGATATTAAATGTACTAAGAAAGAAAAAATATATAACATTTAAACAAATTCAATAGAAAAATAACTGATAAACTTTTAAGAACTGCAACAAAGATAACTGGTACAAGAAGCAGCAGTTCTACTGTAATTAGATAATTTAGGGGAAAAAAAAGAAATATGAAAATATATAAAAAAAAAGATCCATTACAAAAGATTAAATATCTAGAATTTTGAAAAATGGTATAAGGTAATAACAATATAAGGAAATATAATCATGAATTAGTAAGGAAAGCTATAGAAGAGAATAAAAGTATCAAAAGTGTAAAGCAATATATTGGTTTTGGTAGGAAAAATATTTTCGCAATGAGAAAAGAAGATGGTCCTCCTATTAAAAAAAGATATGACATCATTAAGTGGGTGGAAGACTTCTATAAAAAATATACAGCAATAAAGTACAAGAAAGTAAAGTATCCCGTATAATTACAACCTCTTCTGAATTACGCAGGATTTAAAATAAAAAAGTGAGTCATGTGGTTAAATTTATAGAAAAGGGAAAAACTCCAGCTATTGGATGAAACTACAATGATATCTTAAATGAAGTAGGCAAGAAATTTAAAAATTGTTATCAAAGTTTCATGCTAAATGTCTAAATTATAGAAATATATCAGACAATTGAAAAAATTTCAGTACTAATATTAATATTTAAAAAAGTGATAAAGAAGATTTTAGATATTACAGATTGATTATTTTACCAAGATAGTTACAACTTCTCTATGGTGAATTTTGGATTCTAACCAAACAAACAAACTGGATTTAAAAGTATTTTCAGTATAGTGGATTACATTCAAGTATTGAGCGAAGTTATAGAAATGACCAATAAATATGAGATATCATTATGCTTTGGACTTGTAGAATTATGAATTGGCATATGATTCTATAAGAATTTCTACAGTAGTAAAAACTTTATATCAAAATATATGTCTGGAATATTATTCTAAAAAATATTTATCAAAATGTAATAGCAATGATTAGATTACATACTGATGGTAGAAAGATTAGTGCTGAGAAAAATGTATAAGGGTTTACAAGAAGTATATGGTGAATTAAAATGGAAAGCTAAGGGAGTAAATGCAAATGGATATTATTTAACTCATCTAGATTTTGCAGATGATAATGCTTCAAAACTTCAAGGAATATTGCAAGAGATATCAAATGAAAGTAAAAAAGTAAGACTAAATGCCAACAAAATTAAAAGAAGAAAATAAAGATTGAGAAGGTTGAATTAGAAGTTAACAATGAGTAAAGATCTTGATCATATTATTAATACAAATGGAAACATAATGGATGAAATTAATCATAGAATGAAACTGGAATGGAATGCTTTTGGTAGAAATAACTTAGAAATAACTTAACATTAAAATGAAATCAGCCTATGTGACTAAAAAATAGGTTTTCAATAATTGTGTATTACAAGTTATCACTTATAAATATGAGTCATGAATACTTAATGAAAAAGCAGTACAAAGACTTCAGACAACTCAATGGAATATATAAATTAGGAGTAACAAGAAGGGATTAAAGACAAAATATGTGGATGAGAGAACAAACTGGTGTTACTGACACCATTGAAAGAATTAAGAGACTGAAGTGGAGTTGGGCTGGACACATTGTTAGAAGAAATGATAGAACATGGATAGTTGAAATCTTAAACTGGATTCTGAGAGATTTAGAAGATATAGAAAGAGACTACCTATGAAATGGATGGATGAAATAAAAACTATGCTGGAATAGCGTGGAGAAGAAAGGCTTGTGATCAGAAAAATTGGATTAAACTTGGAGAGACTTTTTAATCTGCAATAGATCGATAGTGTTTGATGATGCTGATGAATCAATTTAAATATTAAGACTTTTTAAAAAATATGTTTGGCTTTATAGAATTTGAATTTACATCTACAGTTTATTTTCATGCACGTCTGTAAGGTTTTGATGCAGTTCTTAAATTTATAGATATAATAAACACCTCCATACTTCCCCATTCTTTTTAAATTCACTTAAATAAAGATATAATGAAAGAGAAATGACCCCCAGGATGCATTTCGAGCTGAGCCAGCACTCATTAGTTGGCCCAGGTCACTATCTCTCATATATATCTTTATTATATGAAAAGTATTTATCTAGAGTAAATTGTTACATTTTCATTTACCATTGTCAAACTCCCTCCACTCACAACTTTGACGCCATCCATTTCAGATAAATACAGTAATGATTATTACTAATCATTTTCGAAACTAGAGATTATATCTAGCACAGATATAAACTTTAAACCTCAGTTAAAGATTAATATATCTGATTTTTTATTTTTACACGCGCACGGAGTTATTAACCCTTCTCTTTCCCATGTGTAATATCTTATAGATATAATAAACATCTCCATACTATATATATATATATCTGTGCTAGAGATAATCTTTAGTTTCGAAAATGATTAGTAATAATCATTAGTATATTTATCTGAAAAGGATGGCATCAAAGTTGTGAGTGGATGAATTTTGACATTGGTAACTGAAAATGTAACAATTCTTAAATTTAATACTTCTTTTAATGTGATATCTCTTGCTGTTATTATATTTCAAAGTTTATTTTGCTGGTGAGTTTGTTTAATAATTATCCTAATACTTTGTGATTTCTTTTGCATTCAACACCTTGCGGTAGGCTATATTCTTTTTGCAAATCAGTTCTCACAATTTAATGAGAAATGGTTATTTCCTTAGGTATTTGAAATTTAACTGAATATCTTTTTTTTATATACTGCCTAAAAGACTATCTGGCTGGAAAAAAATAATCCCAAGTAGTGATTATCTGTTAGCTAATCATTTTAACAGTTTTACTTATTAATAAGTTGCTATTCTATGAACGATTTTGACTTCAGTCTAGAAAATTCTGGTAAATTAGATTTTCTTCTCCTTTGATTATCTTACAGATTTCCACTCTGCAACTTTAGTTTGATGATACTCGAATCATTTAAATATATGATAGCGAAAAGTCTGGACCGATAAACCAATTTCAGCTCTTTTATTTGTACTAAGTCAATTACCCATACAATCAATATTGTTTGGTAATAAGCTGTTATTGATAAACATGTTCTTGCAATTAACTTTTGGGGGAAATATATCAATTATCTTTTTAAATTTGACTTTTACGCTTAATCTTTTATTGCAAAAACTCCATATATATTTAAATATCTTAATTGAAAGAAAATTTTAATCTATATTTTACTTTAGTAAGTTTATTTATATTATGAATTCATTAGAGGGGATTTGAACCCAGATTTTTAAGCTCTCTTCAGTCATCCACTTCATCTTATAAGACTGATATATATGACCTCATACATGTGAAAAAGCTAAATGATCTCCAATATATGTATTTCATGCTGAACCAGCACTCATCAGTTGAATCTGGATCATCATCTCCCACACATATATATAAAATCAGTGCTCGATTTATATTAGATAGCAAATTTTCAAACTTTAATGGACAGGTTTCAATCTTCTCCACTCTCCAACTCTTCAACCATCAATATCATTGAAAATCTGCTTATGACATATTTGAAAATCTGATGATGGCATGTTAAAAGTCTTTGTTTTCCAATGTTGTTGTCATACCCATGTTGACTAAAAGGTCATTCTGATTCTTCATATGTAGGACCTTAAGACCATTTAAATACGCAGAAGAGGAATGGGCAAAATACAGGCTGAATCTGTAATATTTAAATATATGTACACTACAGTATATATACTTAATCTAGCTGTAATTAGAGGGGATTTGAACCCAGACTTTCAAGCTTCCTTCAACCATTCACTCCATTTTATACAATCAATACATATAACCACATACATGTCAAAAAAATAAATGATCTGCAATATATGTATTTGTGCTGATGGTCCGGATCATCATTACCCACACTCATATATATATATATTCAGTGCTTAGTTTATATTAAAATAGAAAATCTTCAAACTTTAATGGACAGGTTTCAATCTTATATTAATTTTATCTTTACATATTCCTGCCATTATAAAATCTAAAATTGATTTTAGCGATAAAAACAATTTCTCTTTTTTTTTGTTTTTTTTCACTCGTTTTTAAACTCTCCCAATTAGAATAATATAGTATTTAATTCCATATTTTTGCATAATTATTTAAAGTTTTATTCCTTATAAATATCCAGTGGAAAATGGCTACGGCACAGAAATTTTTGTAGTTTTTTTTTTTCAAGATTGATAAATAAATAAATAGCAATTTCTGCTTTAACAATATCTAAGTTTTATTGGTGTACAGTAATTTTAAATTCTTTATAATATATTTAATCCCTTTTTTGCACACCATTTCACAAATCGTTTTGCATATCTGTCAATCTAAAGTTTTGGGTTAAATACCAGCCTGACATACTCCATATTACTTAAATGTTTACATCCAACATATAACAAAATGAAGAAAATTTATTTAAAACTTTGTTTTGAGAGACTTGTCTGACTAGACCCAATTAGGAACACATTGTGTTTGTTTCTTATTTAAGACTACCATAGAAGTTAATAAACATTAGTAAATATACGATTTGAAAATCAATATCTTAAACATCATTAAATATATGTAACAATGATGCAACACACCTCACAATTATGGACAAGAGGTATGGGACTACGATGCAATAGATATGAATTTAAATCAAAGCATTTTTTCCATAAAAGCAAGAACTACAACATGAAGGACTTATTATGATTTTCTATACAAATTTTCAATGCAACCATACTGATAATAAAAACTGTGCATGGAGCTCTGAATCCACATAAAGATGTGTTTGCTAAGTAACACAAAATACCCATGATTTCTGAGTGATTAGTGATTGCAATAAGTCAACCAACAAAATAACCTCGGCTAATAAGAATATCCATACAACTGAACAAATAAGTGGTAATTTTTTCATTGTTGGTATAATACTGGTTGTACTGTGGATATAATAAAGATTGAGTAATCCCTAGAATCTGTTTGATGTTGCTATTCAGTGACTACTGCATAATTGCAAACCACTATTATTACAGTAGTATCAGTAACTAAATAATGATGGCTGACTTTCACAGTAAATAAATAAGCAAATACTTTATTGTTCAGGAATTTATAAGAAATTCAAGCATAAAAGTGGCAGAACTGAAATGCATATCCATGGATTTTGAGCCCTAGAGTCTGCAACTCTAACCATGCAGAATGTTTAATGCAGTTGAATGTAGAAAGTTGAGATAATATGGTTCTTAGTCTGTTACAATCCATATCCCTGCCAAAATGTCAAAAATGCCTGCAGTTTTTTAATAACCATGGTTATTAAAATAAAGTTTTTAAATTGGAATTGTATATTTAGAGAATTATATTGGTTATGGTTTGAATAACAGAATAATAATAAAATAATCCATTTATGGTTACAGTAACAGATCATTTAAAACAGTTGAGGTGATGTGATGTATTGTGGCTTCTCCTTAAATGAAGTCAAGAATATCTCAGCAATAATGCCCAGATAAACCTGTTAGCCACTTTATTTTCCATTTCCCACTCTAAATTTTCCCATATTCTGCTCCATCTCATTTCCACAACATAATCTTTGTCAACTGTATAACCTTTATATCTAAATCCCCTTTATCTTTTCCCAAACCCAGCATAAAAAGCAATAATTCACTTTCTGTATAATCACTTTTTCATATTTATTCTTCCATAACTTCATTATATGTACCCTTTCTGTTTTCAAGCATTTACATTCAATTAGCAAATACCTAATATTTCCTATTCCTTCCTTACATAATTTACAAAATAAATCACCCATTTTTTTTCCATTTACATGTATATTCTCTTGTAGCTAAAGATCCTGTTCGAGCCTTAAATAATAAACTACTTTCTTTACTATTATCATACATTTTAAATAATAAACTACTTTCTTTACTATTATCATACATTAACTCACATCTAATATTCTGTTTATTTCTATATATATTTAAACTCTTTTTACTCTCCATACTATTTCTCCATCTCTCTAACTCCCTATTCTTTATTAATAAATCTATTCTTTTATTCCATTCCAAATCTTTTGCAAACTCTCCATTCAGTAGTGTCACCTAGTGCAAAACATAGTAATCAATGGATGCTGGAAAGTTTGCGCATAAGCATAGGAAATGGTGGTTTAATAGATCATTTCTTTTTAAATAAAAGTATCCAAAAATTAATAATGCGATCTGTTTGACATTGTCATCGGGGGTTCGGTAGCTCAATCACCGTTTACATTAAATATAAAAAAATTTAAAACACACCACCATTAAATATAATTTTAAATATTCTTATAAAATGAATCACTTAATGTATTCTCTCATTATGCTATATAAAAGCATTGTGTACCTTAAAGTAAGTTAAATAAATTGATTTTCAGTATGGAAAATTATTTTTATTTAAATTTTAAAAAAAAGAGTTTAATCTTATAAATTAGCTCTGTGGATATATATTTATAATTTAAGTTTTGAACTCAGTTCAGGCTGGGTTAATAATTCTGTGCTGAAATCTTTTTCAAGTCTACAACATGGAGTTAGAATAGTGATATTTCAAAGGGAAATCTTATTGAAAACCTTTCAACCACAATTAAATAAAAGAAAAAGAACTGCTATAAAGTTTAAATTGAAAAAGAACAAAATTTGACCTTTTTTATATATATAAAGTAAATAAATAAAACGGAGAGAAAGAATAGCAATGTATTTGAAAAGACAAGCTATAGTAAAGCCATATTTTTATATATTAAAGAGCATTTAATATAGCTTTTAAAAACTCGTCTAATGTTAAAAAAAGAAAATGTACTGGGTTTTTTGTTGTTGTTGTTGTTGTTGTTGTTGTTGTTATGGTAATTAGTGATGAACAAATTTTTTGAAGTCTATTAAATGAGGCTAAAATTTTAAAGTCTGCCGTAGTTTAATTACGTAGAAAGTTCTAAAAAAATTTATTTAAAAATGTGTGAGGAAATTAGGACTGTTATAATTGATTACTTGACTGATATTTTAAATCTAGGAATAGCTAACGCGTGTAGCATTCTTAAATCTAATCAAAAAGAGCTCTTGCTAGATATTCCATACTGTGACAGTCTTATTTACTATACACGCACACCCAACAAATACATTTATTAAGTAAAGATTTTTTTAAAAATAATCCTTAACAATTAAAATATAAAAAATAATTAAGAAAACACAAGCTCCGGAACAATTTTTAATACCAAACAATTTATATTAAACCAATAATACATTATATGATCTTAATTTAGACATTTCTAATTTATTAGCAAATTCTTGTATTCTTTCTACTTTTACATCATCTAGGGTAAACTTAAGTCTCACTAATTGCTAGTTTTTAGTGCTTAATAGATCCTTATCCAGTGTTCTTTTATCCAAATATCTCCAGACTAATTTCTTATAGCCTTCATCAGTGAGGAATTTTTTGAATTTGTTTGAACTATGAACTTGAATCTTTTGGATCTAATCCACTTTTTCACCAGCAGCCATTTTTTACTTTTTGTTATACTATCAAGCTACTAGCCCATAAAACTAGAAATAATAAAAGAATTTACTAATAAATGTACATTACTCTCAAGTTTGTCATAGTTTATAATTCAGAAATAGGCTAACTATTATATATTTATTTATTTCACAATAATCTCAGTAGATGGCATCCTAATGCTCGAGTTTTTTAAAGAATATTTAGAAGAATAAAAGTAATAGAAAAATGAGAGTTAGTAAAAGTGTAAAAGAGAAGAAAAAATCATGCAGAGAATATAAATGTGATATTAAGAACAAAAAAAGTGAAAAAAATATTAATGCTAAATGGAAAAAGTACTTAGAAAAGAAGTTAGCTAAAATAGATAATTATAGAGAGAGAATGAAACTAAATAGTAAATTATTGGATGATATTAATAAAAGTGGAAAAGATGGGAGTAAAAAAATTTGGAATTACATTAAAAGGAGAAATTTAGGGGGGAGAGAGATAGTATTACTGGATGAGGAGGGAATAGAGTGTAGCTCTAGAGAAGAATTAGAGAGAATATTGAATAGTTATGTATATAGAAAAGATGTTATATGTGAAGGATAGAAGGGTAGAAAATATGAAAGCATATAGTAATAAGAATATTAGGTTTACAGAAAATGAACTGAATCAGGCAGGGAAGAAATTGAGAAGTGGTAAGGCAAGAGGGTTAGATGGATGGGCAGCAGAGATGGTAATGAATTTAGGGCATAGGGCAAAAGTAAAGTTACTATAATGTTTTAATAAGATGGCACAGAAGAGAGTTTTTCTGGGTAGCTGGAGTAATACAAGAATAAAATTATTATTTAAAGGAAAAGATAAGGATCATAGAAAATTAAATAATTATAGACCAATAGCGGTAACATCAGTTTTATATAAAGTTTTTTCATATATGGTGGCTGGAAGAGTTGCAGAAAATAATGTAGTGGGGGAAATGCAAGGGAGCTTTAGGTCAGATAGACTTATAGGAGATAGTTTACTTGTAGTTACAGAACTTATAGATATGAGTAGAAATTTAGGTAGACAGTTATATATGAGTTTTATAGATATAGAGAAGGCATATGATAGAGAGAATAGAAGTAGATTATGGATAAGTTTAGCAAATCTGGAAATGGATGAAGCTTTTGGATGTTATTAAGAAATTATATGAAAATAATTACTATACATATCAATTAGGGGATATAAAATCAGTTAAAGTTAAAAATGGGGGGAGGGGACTGAGACAAGGATGCCCTATGTCACCTATTTTGTTTGTGTTGTATTTGAGTGAAATGGAGATAGCAATAGAAAGTCTTGGAAGAGGGATAGAGATACCATTAATAGGTGGCAAGAGAGTATATACATTGTTGGATCTTTTGTTGTGGATGATGTCTTTTTGTGTGCAGAAAGAAGAGAAGATATGGAAGTTATGCTGAGGACATGCGCAAGGATGGGTAAAGATATGGGGATTAAATTTAGTGAAAAAAAATCAAATATAATGTTGGTGAATACTGGGGAAAGAGAAGATAAAGATTTCTTATTGGGGGATATAAAGTTAAGTGTGGTGAATAGATATAGTTATTTGGGAATCATCTTGAGTAATAAGAAAAATTGCTTGGATGAATGGGAGAAAAAATTGATAAATGAAGCAAAGAAAAGAAAGGGATTGATAAAGAAATTAACAGTGTTTTCATATAATAAATATGATGTAGCTAGAATTGTATGGAAGGGAGTGGCAGTAGCAGGGTTAACATATGGCAATGATGCATTATGTGTTAGTAAAGGGGTATTAGATTGCTTTAAAAAAGTACAAAGGGAAGTAGGAAGACATGCATTAGATGCTGAGGTGTGAACAGCAAAGGATGCAATTCAAGGAGAAATAGGATGGTCAAGTTTTTATATGAGAAATGCAAAAAGCAAATTGAAAATGTTTGGTAGATTGCAGTTTATGGATAATAAAAGAATAGCCAAAATAGTATTTAATTGGGTTACAAGTAAAGGGCAGGCAACAAGATGGGTGAGAAAGGTAATGTGGTATGCAGAAGATTTGGATAAAGAAGTTATGTCAGTATACTTGTACAAAAGGTGGAATGATTGGGTTAGGAGGATTGTTGAGTGTTATAGTGGTAAGGAGTGGGATAGAAGAATAGATGCATTAATAAAGAATAGGGAGTTGGAGAGATGGAGAACTAGTATGGAGAGTAAAATGAGTTTAAATATATATAGAAGTAAACAGAACATTGGGTGTGAGTTAATTTATGATAATAGTAAGGAAAGTAGTTTATTGTTTAAGGCTCGAATGGGATCTTTAGCAACAAGGAAATATACATGTAAATGGAAAAATATGGATGATTTAGTCTGCAAGTTGTGTAAGGAAGGCATAGAAAATGCAAATGCTTGGAAGCAAAAAGGGTACAAATAATGAAGTTATGGAAGATTAAATATGAACAAAGTGATTATACAGAAAGTGAGTTATTGGTTTTTATGCTAGGTTTGGGAAAAGATAAGGGGGATTTAGATATGAAGGTCATGGAGTTGACAAAGATTATGTTATGGAAATGGGATGGAGCAGCTTATGGGAAAACTTAGGGTGGACAATGGAAAAGGGAGGTAAAGTGGCTAACAGGTTTCTCTGATCATAGCTGCTGAGAGATTCCTGACTCCATTTAAGGAGAAGTCACAGTGCATCACATCACATCACATAAAAAAGAAGGGAAGAGAATAATGAATGGTTATAGAGAATATGAATAGGCACAATGAAAAAATTGATAATGTAGATGACAAGAATGGACAGGTTTTGAAGAATTTTTATCAGAGAGTGAATTTGAGCATTGGAAATATATCAAATATTTATAAGGGACAACACACATGGTCTAGATATAATATATTTCACCCAATAGATTAAGTATTAGTAAAGAAAGAGGGAATGAATAAAGTACAGAAAATTAAGTGTTTAATAATGAAGAGAGAGGATGGTAATAGTGATCGTAATTTTTTTATAATAAAAATAGTTAATAATGTGATAGAAAATAGTAATAAAAGCAGAAAGAATAGTGAAAGATGAGGATGGAGAATGAATGATAAGAATAAGTTAGAAGAATATAAAATAAAAGTTGAAAAAAATATTGAAGAGTTGTTTGGGGGTGAATATAAGGACTGGTGCAGTGAAGTAGAAAAAATGGCAAATAGGGTTTTAGGTGAAAATATTCAGAAGAATAAGAGTAATAGAAAAGTGAGAGTTAATAAAAGTGTAAAAGAGAGTGAGAAAGCATGCAGAGAGTATAAGTGAAAAGGATGTTAATTTTAAATGGGAAAAGTATTTTTAAAAAGAAGTTGGCTAAAATAGATAATTATAGAGAGAGAATGAAATTAAATAGTAAATTGTTGGAGGATATTAATAAAAGTGGAAGAGATGGGAGTAAAAAAAATTGGAAATATATTAAAAGAAGAAATGTAGAGGGAGAGAGATAGTTTTACTAGATGATAAGGGAATAGAGTGTAGCTCTAGAGAAGAATTAGAGACAATTTTAAATAAGTATCATAAAAGCATATAATAATAGAAATATTACATTTACAGAAAATGAACTCAATGATGTTGGAAAGAAATTGAAAAGTGGAAAGGTAAGAGGTTTAGATGGATGGGCAGCAGAGATGGTAATGAATTTAGGATATAGAGCAAAATCTAAACCTATTACCATGTTTTAATAAGACAGCACAGAAGAGAGATTTTCCAGATAGGTGGAGTAATTCAAGAGTAATGCTACTATTTAAAGGAAAGGGTAAAGATCATAGAAAGTTAAGTAATTATAGACCAATAGCAGTAACATGATGTTATATAAAGATTTTGTATGAAGAGTGAAAGAAAATAATATAGTGGGAGAAATGCAAGGAGATTTTCAATTGGATAGGCATATAGGTGATAGTTTATTTATAGTTACATAACTTATAGATATGAGCAGAAATACAGATAGACAGTTATATATGGTTTTTATAGATATAGAGAAGGCATATGATAGAGTAAATAGAAATAGATTGTGGGTAAGTTTAGAAAATTTGGAAATGGGTGGAGCTTTAGTGGATCTTATTAAGAGATTGCATGAAAATAATTACTATTAGTATCAGTTAGTGAATATAGATAAGAGGGATTTAGATATAAAGGCTATCACATTGATAAAGATTATGTTGTGGCAATGGGATGGAGCAGAATAGTGAAGAATATGGGAAAAACTTAGGGTGGGAATAGAAAGAAAAGTTAAAGTGGCTAACAGAGTTCTCTGGGTATAGTGGCTTCCTGACTCCATATAAGGAGAAGTCATATTGCATCACATCACATCACATACTGAATGAGTCAGATATTAAAATATGCAAAAGAATTTGATGAAAAATTTTATTCTTTAATGTACCCATATAAAAATTGGGATTAAATTCCATTGAAATATTAGATATATAATAACTTATGGATCAGAATAAAACATTAGAAAATTCAATAATCAAAAGGAAAAAATAATGTGGAAACTTTAAAAAAATGCCAATATGAAATCAAAACAATATGAGTATTGAAACTAAAGACTTTATGATAATAAAAGAGGAAATTATTTATCATTTAAAGTTAGAATAAGAAAACTGCAGATAAAGAAATATGTTAAAAATAAATATTAAACATTTAATTTTAGAATGTCATAATAATTTTAGTAAAGATAAAGACACACTTGTGCAACTTTTAGATATACATAATGAGGGAGAAAACTATAGGAAAAAGAGACAATTGATTTTTTATTTTTTTATTTTTGGTGGGGAGGGGAGGGGCTAGGGATTGATGAAGAATAAAGTAATGAATAAAAAAGATTCTTAAAAAGTGGAATAAATAAATAGAAATAAAGTTTCATGATTTTTACGATTATAATATTTAGAGATTAATAGTAGCTAATACTATTTATAAATGACTCCAGTCAATAAATATTTATATTAAATCATATTGCATACATTAAGTTTGTATATATATGAGTAAGATTGTGAATATGTATTATAAATAAAAATAGAATCTCCATAAAAGAAATAATAGATTTCTATATTTATGGATAGAAGGCAACACAGCATAATTTGTTCAATGGCTAGTTTTAATAGTTAACTACATTAATGATGTCAAGCGTTGTTAGCCGAGAGATCAGCGCAGCTGCCTTGCAAGCAAGCAGTTGGTTGCAGAGAGTTGTTGGGGTTTTGCCTCCCAGCCAATGCCATGACATATGGAGAAAAAAACTACATTAATGATTAATAAACATCAAAATAAACTACATTAATGATTGTATTAACAAAGAGCAGTGTATGCATTATTGTACAGTAGTGACTTCATTGCAAAGAATAATTATAAAATAAGTACATTTACACATGGTATCGAATGGTAAAATCACTCCAGCCTTTATTCCAGATTGTTCACTACTACAAGGTTCCCCACTAAGTGCTCTTCTGTTTGCTTGATCAGTGAACACAGGAAAAACACATAAGCAGCACTTCAAAGGAAATCCAACTCCCTTTCTTCGATGCATTCTATCTCAAAAATTTAGCAATGTGAAGCCTAATACAACAAAAACTTTATGACAGGAATGAAAGCCTAATAAAATCACTTTCTAAATCATACCTATCTCTCTATTCAAAACTTCTCTGTTCAACGTTCTCATTATAACAAGAGTTTCATATTTTTCACCAATAATAATATATACAAAAGCTTTTATTAGAAAAATATATTACTCAATTAAGGCAGCTAGTTTGGGGAAATCATGCAGCAGCTATCTCACTCAATCAACTACAACAACAACTAAATCTCAATGGTCTTGGATTAAACATGATTAATACATTCAAAATACAAAAAGCAGCACACCTCTTCATTTCTTGTAACAAATTATTCCCACATATGATAGAGCATTAAAAATTATGCCAACTGACAAACCACCACCACTACTCAAATTCTGAAAAAAAATTTCATTGTACCACTTTGTACAACTCTTAATTTTAATCTTCTCACTTCCAGTTTAAAATATAAATATTGGCAAATATTTACCCTTATTCAAATCCCTACCTCAAATTGGGAAATAACCAATACTTAATATAAACAACAAACAGCTGATTAAAAATTTTAAATTCTGGTCACTTGAACCTAAATACTTGGATTTTCTTATCAAAATAAATGTAGACCCTCTACCCACACTTCAATTTTATAGTCACAGAAGTCAAATAAGAACATTGATGAACAATGCAGCCTTTGCTATAAAGATTTTGAAACTCAATATCATCTTTTCTTTGAATGTGAGGGCCTTGAGATCATACGCAAAGCAATACCAAAACTTTTTAACAATCCCAAATTTAATATCAATACCCTATTCCAGACATTCAAACAAGAAATTTTTGCAAACATTTGTGCTAACACATTCATGTTATATGCTATCTAGTGCACCATATGCCATCTGGAATAAATTGAAAACTTTTTAAGAAAGTGATAATAAACTATCATCCCATACAATGTTTGAAGACACTTGGTCTCTAATACAACAACATCTGAAACTATAATAAGATAAACCATCCTCTGAACATGAATGCTGACAATGATAAAACCTCAAAATTTGGATGGTTTTTTCCCCCTTTTTAACAAACTTTAAAACTTTTTTTATGTAAATAATGTTGTATAAGTCAATAAAGTAAAACCAATTTTTTTAAAAAATCTGTAATCTGTTGACTCTTCCTTACGATCAATACTGGTGTTTTGTTTGTTTTTTTAACCTGTTGTAATTGATTCTTATAGAACAATAAATGCCTTTAAAACATAAAATAAATACATTCTATTTATGCTGAAAATTACTTGACACTTTGAACCCTTAATAATATTCAGATAACAATGAGGAATTTGAAATGTGGAATTGCAAATTGGTGAATCCTCAGACAAAAATGTCTATGTTGTTATTTGTGAGGAGCTGATAAAGCATTGAGATATGAGCTTTAATATCAGAAGATTTCACTGAGGAATGAATTAATCTTATTATTATCTTTTACAAATAGTTGCAGCTTATTTACAGATCTACTTCATATATCTATAAATGAAAACTGATATGGATATATAGATTGACTTCTAGCTTAAATACTACAAGTAGAAAATAATTTTATGCATATATAATAGATTTTAATGCATTTCTAGATTATATTAGTATATATAAGAAGAGTTGTTAATAATACTTTAAACTATTTCATAATTTTAGAATTATAGGATTAATTTATGTGTACACATATATAAATTTAATATTTCTAATGGTTAATATAGATGTAAATTAATTAGTAATGGAGTCATTGTTATATATATGAAGTTAAATCCACAGCTAAAATGTATTGACATGCAGCAATCAATCAGACCAGTTCTGAGACTGAATAAAAACTATAGCAAACTAGTACCTGCTACTACTAGTCAAAAGGAGATCTTTTTTGATCAGTTTCTCGATGTGAGTGTGCTACTGGACATTATAGCTATAAGAATTGAGATAGAATGTATAGCAACATTTCTTATATACCAAATAAAATTAAGATTTACAACATATAGCAACATTTCTTACACTCTCCTATCACAAAATCATGTATTTAAATGTAATATTTTTAACAAGTGATATAGATGCAAAATAATTAGTAAATGGCATTACCATCATATATATGAAGTTAAATCCACAGCCAAGATCTGATTTGTTGCTGCACATCAATACATCTTGAATGTGGATTTAACTTCATATTTTGATAGTGGTGATCACATTTGCTAATTATTTTACATATATATATATATAATCTTGTAATTAAATATTAATAAATACAGTAAAATAAATATATATAAAGTACGACTTTCAATGTTTTTATATCCACTGAGAAGCGCTTTCATCTTTGTCAATACATTTAACATTAATTCTTTTTTAAGGTATCTTCAAACATACTTTCAAAGTCTAATCTTCCCACAATTCACTGATCTTTACATTTGTTATCTGTTGATTTATAAAGTCATGCTTACATTTATGTATTAACATAGCTTCTTTTATTTTTCCTTTTATTATTGTTTCAATTTGTAATATTTTCACATTATTATAATCAAAATTAAAACCACATATACATAATCTATTGTGATCATAAAAACTGATTGCGAAAAGTTATCATTTCCATTATAATTTTGTTTAGTTTTTTGAACTCTTTTTAATAACTGCAAGTGTTCTTTAGTTTTTTTCTCCAATGTACATTTTCATTGCCCTATATAAACACTACCATATTTACATCTTCATTTAAATATGATGCAATTTTGATTTAAGAATTAGGTTTTAGCTTTTGAATTATTTACTATTTTATTTAATCATATAAATGGAGATGTAAATTGGGTAGTAGATATATAAGGGAATCAAGCTGTACATTGGAGAAAAGAACTAAAGTACACTTGCAATTATCTTCAAACAACTAAACAAAATTGTAATGGAAATTATAACTTTCACCATCAATTTTTTATGATCATAATAGATTATATATATATGGTTTTAATTCCAATTATAATAACATAAAAATATTACAAACTGAGAGAAACAATAATAAAAGGAAAATAAAAGAAGCTATGTTAATATATAAATATAAGCATGACTTAATAAATAGACAGACAGCAAAAATAAAGATCAATGAATTGTGAGAAGGTTAAATTTTGAAAGGGTGTTTGAAGATACCTTAAAAAAAGAATGAGTCAGTTGACAAAGACTATGAAGCTAATAGAAATTGCTCCTAGATGGCTATAAAAACTCTTAAAGGTGTACTTTATATATATTTATTTTACTGTATTTACTCTAATATTTTGACTATATTATTTTATAGTCTTTTTTTTTTTAATATTTTTATTTTATATAAAGTGTTACAAATGAATTTCTCTAGACAACAAAAAAATCTAGTATAAATTTACATTTTTAATAATAACTTCCCGAGTGTTTTGATGAATTTCTTGTACTAAGAACCAGTCCATGTGGATAGGTAGATTTCTTTGGGTGCAAAAAGCTTATCTTTTTTTTTGAATAGAATTAAATGTATTTTTAATAAAAAGTTGTAAGTCCAATGGAGAATTGGTTATAACAGGGGTCCCCAACCTTTTTACACTTAAGAGCACATTCTATAATACCGGCCAAGTGGCGGGCCCCATTTATTTTTTCAACCAGGTGGCGAGCACTATTTATTTTTTCAATATAAATTTATAGTTGGATATTGTTAATAATACACATAATGTACAAAAAAATATTTATTTCAAAAATAAAATTTTAACATAATAATTAACATTTATATTTTTACGCTGTAAAAGTATACTATGCCCTACAATTTGATTACAATATAATACAATAATTTATAAGAAATTTTAAAAATTAAATTTATTTGTATCAGATAAATAATTTTTTATTGTGTTCGGATAGCGGTGGGCACACGTAAAATGGTCTGCGGGCACCATGGTGCCTGCGGGCATAGGTTGGGGACCCCTGGGTTAAACTATATGACATCTAAGTAACCATATTACATGGTTAATAAATATGCATCTTCTGATATTGCAGAAATTACCCATTTTAATATTATGAATCATATCAAAGAGTTCTGGATTATGATTATTGAAATAATTTTGAATTATATATTTTGCTTCTCTTAGTCCCGAGCAAGAAACAAGAATATGATCAAATGTTTCACTATCTTTTTTACACAAAATACATAAAGAATCAATCCTTTTAAATCCTCTATTTGAAACAAGGAAATTGTTGGTAGGAAGTGAAGATAGATTTATTTTAATGATAAAATCAATATATTTAGGCATTAAATACCATTTTCTCATTTTATTAAAAAGATTGTTATTAGTCACTTCAAGATAACTAGGAGGGCATATCAGCTGAGGATTTATCATTTTAAACGTGTCCCAATATGTGTGCTTATTATTAAAAAGAATTTCATTTAAATCCATTTGTTTATCAATAAGTGAGATGAGAAGTTGTAGCCAATTTTTTTTAATATTCGGGGTAGGTCTATCTGTGGGAATGGTTGTGTCAATAATGTTTTGGTAATTAAACTCAATCTTATGTAGTAGAAATAAATTAAGTATATTTTTAATTAGTAATGTATTAATTGAATGTAAACCTCGGCCATTAAGTATTTTTGGATTTTGCATTTTAAGCATACTGATACAGATCACTTTTTTTTTCCAAAGGAGGCTAGAGCACAATGAGTTAATTTGCGAAGTGAATTTTTTAGTAGGGTTTAAAATCGGTAAATAATAATTAATTCTGCTGAAAACAAGAGAATTTAGTAAGAGAACTTTATCATATAAAGATAAGTTAATGCTTTTTAGAGAATCTATTAATTTTTTTGTTGATATAATCAGTTTGTCTTGTAACATTTTCCTCATTTTGTTTGGTGAAAGGTACAAAAGGTTGAGGCTTTGATGAGAAACATGCAGGGACATTTTCTCCTGAATGAAGTTTTCAAACTGCAGATTTCTCTAGATTAAAATTTAATTTGTATTCTGATGAAAACTTTTTAAGGATTTTTTCAAGTTCTGGTAGGTGTTTAGCTGATGGCAGCATTACAACAACATCATCCATATATGCAAGATGTTTAATTTCTTTGTTTAGAAAAGGAACAAAAACTCCATGAAGTTTTGTTTCCATTTCTATGAGAAGGGGGTTAATATAAGCAATGAATAAAAGTACACTCAAGGGTGAGCCCTGAGGAATAGAAATTGATGGTTTAAAGCCAGGTGCAATTCTACCATTGAGTGTAATGAAAATTTCTCTATTAAATAGAAGATTCTTTATCATTGTAAGATAGACAGAGGGAACTCCATAGTGTTGTAGTGTTTTCATTAATATTTCAATTCTTACTGAATCAAATGCTGCTATAATATCTAGTTGTACAGCTATTGGCTTTGATTTTCTCTTAATTCTTATGTATTCTGTTAAAATTTTGAAAAGGCAAATTGCATGCATTGTTGATGAACCTTTCTTTGCATATTGAGTAGAAGAAATATTATCCAAAATCTTTTGTTGAATCTTGTCTTTAATCAGCCCTTCTATGATCTCAATAAGAAGTAGAGTCATAGAGATAGGTCTTATATTTAATTACAAGATTACATATATAAAAAAAAAAAATACAGGAATACAGGTATCAAAGAATAATAACATTATATATAGATATAATTACAAAGGACTTGAGCTCAAACTTTCAAGAATCCTACATCTATCCAATCTATCTTATACAACTGATATACATGACCACATAATGTGAATAACATAAATGATCAATATATATATATATATATATTTTGTGCTGAACCAGCACACATCAGATGGTCCAGATCACCACCTCCCAGACACACATACACACACACATATATATATATACAATAAGTGCTCATTTTATATTAAGATAGCAAATCTTTAAATTTTAATAGAAAAGTTTCAATATTCTCCATTCTCCAACTTTTCAACTGTCCATTGCATTGAAAATCCAAGGACAGAATGCTCAAAGCTCTTGTTGATGCCAATAGCATTGTTAAGCCCACATTGACTTTAAGTCAAACTGATGCCTCATACATAGGACCTTAATATGTTCATTTTAATCATGGAGAAGAGAGTTGTTTAGAATACATGTCAACATGGGCATGACAATAATATTGGTGTTAACAGGGCTTTGATTTCATCCTCAGATTTTCAATGAAATGGATGGCGGAAGATTTGAGGAATGTGAAAGATTGAAGCTTGTCCATTAAAGTTTAAAGATTTCCTATCTTAATATAAATTGAGTACTGATTATATATATCTGTGAGAGATGGAGTTCTGGACCAACTAATGAGTGCTGGCTCAGCACAAAATATGTATATTGGAGATCATTTATATTTTACACATGTATGTGGTCATGTGTTGTATAAGATACATTGGATAGAGGTAGAAAGCTTGAAAGTTCAAGTCCCTTATAATTACATTAAGTTTATTATAGATAATATACATTTATTTAAATATTATATATATATAATGATTGTTTATTCTTCCACAAGGTTTTCAAAATGGATAGAAATTAATACTTACTTTACAGGAAAGTGATGTGATGAGACATATTAAGTTGTTGACATGAACATTGCAACTCAAGTGTTTCATAGTTCTGGCTAATTTTAAGAATGAAGATCATTCATGAAATGCATGCATAATGAGATGATGGTCTAGTCTATGTACTGGTGTCTATTTGTAATGCGATGGAATTGAGATGAGAAAGACATTGATAAAATTCAAAAGTTTGGAAATATATATCAACTATGCAAAACTTATCCACTCTTTCACAAAGTAAACAGTAATCAGTCTCTACTTTATGTTAAAATAATATAATAAAAAGCATTAGCTGTCCATATGAACATGGGTATTTTTGAACATATAGCTTGATTGTGAAGGACATACATAGTGAGAGAGATTAATCTGAGTTTCTGTGCTAGTAGATGATTACAATGTGATTGAATTGATATAAATGTCACAGTGATAAAACTAAAAAAAATGATATACATATATCAAGAGTTCTTAAGAACCATTAATTATATTTTAGATGAAACACTTTTTGCTAATATATATTATAACCTGAAGACTGATCAAAGGGTGTAGGAACAAAAAAAAATCTTGCAATGTAACCCACCATCAAACTAGAATGCTTTCTTATCACAAGTGCTGCAATCAGAGGTTATCCAAACAGGCACCATAATAACTGGATTTTTGAAAAACTAGAGTTTCACCTCTTACTAATATACAAGGTTCTTATATTAAATTAAATCTTATCTCAAATCTTATTTTGCTTTGCTTAAAATATATGTTCTTTTACAATTTTAAAATCTCATCTCAGTTTCTAAAATATCTTAATCTCAGGGTTCAAATTTAAAATGCACTTGGAACAAGAACAATGTTAACAATAATATACTTCAAAGTTTTAAAATGTGATAACTGCTATTCAAGCTATACCTCAAACATTTTCTATTCTTTTCTTAGTTTTATTCTTAACATTAGTATTTTAAGGAGGCAGAAATGAAACTACACAATAATATAAATAGTCAAAATAAGAGTTATAGATCACATGACCCTATTCTCTTAAGCTTGTAAGTTATAAACAATGAGAATTGCCAATTCCTCAACAAGCTTTATAGTAAATGCTTAGCCAGAGAAAGCATTTAAAATATCTCTGTCAGGAACCACCCAAACCCCTGACCATAGTTTCATGCTTTGGCACTGAGGAGTGTTAAAGCACAAAACCATGGTCAGGGGTTGGGGGGGGGGGTCCTGATAAAAATATTTTAAATGCTTTCTCTGGCTAAGCATTTATTATAAAGCTTATTGAGGAATTAGCAATTCTCATTGTTTACACAATAATATTTTCAAATACTTAAATAATATATGATTAGCAAATTGAAATATTTCTAAATATTTTAAAATTCTTCGAGTATAACTATTTTATTTCTATTAATTATAAATACATAAGTCATATCTTCTGATGCAATTTTTAATATGCAATAACATGAAATAATGCAGCCAGCAGTAAGAGTATATTCTATACTACAGACTACATCACAAGTGCATTTGAATAAAACAAATAACATAGTATTTATTTTCTGATAATACAGATAAAAATGAAACAATAAGCAAAATGAATGAATAAACTTGAAAATAAATAAATTCTAATATGTAGGTAAAATGAGCAATAAGTAGATAAGATGAATAAATTTCATGTGATCATTAAAGTGTATTCTTATAACATAATTAATAATGAAAAAGTTATTAAAGTAGATTTTCTGAGTAACAAATGTCATAATGGTAATGAAACAGAAACTATTTAATTAAAAGCAAAAAAAAAAAAATATTTACAGCATATAATGAAGACGATACAATAGAATATTTATTTACAATAAACATTTTAAATAAATTTTGCACATAACTGTACCTTTCCACAAAGCATTCCTAAAAACGTATAATACAAGTAATTAACGTTACTCAAACGTTCTCTCATCTATCTAATATAGTCTTTATTTCAAACATTATACCCATAGAGTAATAACAATACGTCTATATGCCTACATCCAAGCCACTAGTAAAATATTATATACTTTTCATGACCAAAATAAGATTTTAAAAAATCAATATAGAGACACCTTATAAGTTTTTAAAAAATAACAACAAATATTATGCAAGATAAGTAATACACTTATGTAACACTAATAATACCTATGCTAGGGTGAGGAAATAAATACACTCAACACTATATTTTAATTTTAAAATTGTAGCAGTGCTAATAATGAATTATAAGATAAACATGCCTTAAATATTTGCATTATACTAAAATACACTTTAACATTGAAATGCTATGGCAAAGTTGATAATGAAAATACGAACAATAAAATATGAATGGGCACTCAATAACTAAGTGCAGACAGTGCCGATAAATAAACAAACCTCATTCTCACTGATGGAGGGGCTAAATGCATATAAAAAGCAGTATAATATTCACCTAAAATTGCCTAAAGGGATACTATTAATAGTATACGGCATGGAGCTGATAATAATATTAAATAAGAATACATCTTACACGCACATTCAAAAGGCAAACAATGCATCCAATTTCAACTAATATTATGTGTATACTGACAAAACAACATTCAATTTATAAAATATTTAAAATTCTCATACACACACACTAACCTTCATAATATTTTTGTTTATAAATAATTATATCAAATATATAAAAGATTGTTATACCTTGGGTACAATCATTTATTTAGGCCTAAGCAATAATTCGGATAATTCCAGCATAATAGTAAAAATTACTCATAGAATAAACCTTTTTACCTTATGTCTCACCCAATTCTATTGCTTGGACATCATCATTTTAAACATATTTATAATATCATATATAATATTAATAATATAATACATAAATTACGATTACAAATAATTTAAATATACCAATATATATATATACCCTTTTTCAGATTCAAGATTAAAGTTATTGTTCCTTTATAAGGAAAATTATTGCTTCTTTTTTTTCAAGTCCTTTTTATTATTTTCTTAAATGAAATGGCAATGTATAGTCTTTCATTAAGGCAGAGAAAGCATATATGCAAAGATATATAGCAGAAATTCTTTGAGAAAATATTTGCAGTTAAAATTAACAAATTTAAAGACGACAAGAGTTGATAGTAGATATTTTAAATAATATACGGTTTCTTTATAACACATTTCTAATTGTAGTACAAATTGGAGGAGAAATGAGCAAAAAGAGAATATTAATTAACAACTGTTCTTTATAAAGTTGGCATTTTACTAATATTAAGAATGACAACATAAGCTTAAATCACTTCTTTTTTTTAATGTAAAGCAATATATTTAAAGCAAATAAGCAATTTTGAAAACTATTCTAATGAATAGATGGATGAACTTGGAATGGGTAATTATGTTAATCCAATATTAGTTTATTTGTATTAGCATGAAAATATCTGAATAAAGTCTTGCCTTCAAGATATTTAAAAGGATGGTTTTTATGACTTCATCTTTCATTATAATTTTATAATACAAGTCTAACTTTCACATGACCCACCACTCTCCACTCTATCTCATAACACTGATACACTTGAACATATATGTTGAAAAGATAAATAATTACCAAATATGTATTTTATGCTAAACCAGCAATAATCAGTTGGTCCAGATTATCATCTCTACACATATATGCAATAAATGCTCAGATATATATTAAGGTAGCCAATCTTCATACTTTAATGGTAAGGCTTCAATCCACTCCACACTCCAACTCTTCAACTGTCCACCCAATTGAAAATCTGGTGATGGAATGCTCAAAGGCCACCCTGCGGCTGAGATTCTCATAACACCCATGTTGACCTAAAGTCAATCTGACCCCTCATGCACAGAACATAATCTATTTAATACATATGTCAGGGGTGGGCAGACATTTCTACTATGTAATAACTGAAATACAGGCTTCAGGGTTGCCTTTGAGCATTCCATCATCAGATTTTATGATGGGTTTGGAAAAAGATAAGGGAGATTTAGATATAAAGGTCATAGAGTGGACAAAGATAATATTGTGGGAATTGCATGGAGCAGAATAGAGAAAAATATGGGAAAAACTTAGCGTGAAGAATGGAAAGGTAAAAGAAGGTGTTTAACAGATTTCTCTGGACATAGTGACTGAGAGATTCCTGACTCCGAGAAAGGGGAAGCCATAGTGCATCGCATCGCATATGATTATAAAACAGAAGACTTCTTAATAAAGTTCCTATAAGAGTGAAAACCTGATTTGATATTTTAAATAAATTGTATTTATTTTAAGCTGCTTATTAACAGTTTTGTTTAAGATAGATTAATATTTTAAATTTATATATTTCAACTACATTTCATTCAATGTAATAAAATGAATTAATTGTTCATTAAATCAAATATTAATTTATTCTAATATATTTACTTTATTTAACACAATACATAATACAATGCAATTAATTGAGTTTTCTCTTTTTGAATATTTTATTTAACTGATTAAATGAAACAAAAATTAGTATAATATATGTGTTTAAAAATGTTTACCTGTTTTCCTATTTCTACTTAAATCTAAATCTTTAGATTTAAAATTTTCGTGGCCTTGTACACCCAGGTTCATTTATGATAAAAGCCATATCAACACACACACACAGAGAGAGAGAGAGAGATAGATAGATAGATAGATAGATAGATAGATAGATAGATAGATAGATAGATAGATAGATAGATAGATAGATAGATAGATAGATAGATAGATAGATAGATAGATAGATAGATAGATAGATAGATAGATAGATAGATAGATAGATAGATAGATAGATAGGAGAAGGTGTGTTGACTTGCTACATCCTGGGTGTTTGTGATATGGTCGAATTGAGGAGTGATTTAGTAATAAAATTCAAAAAAATTAAATATATATATTATAATGAGAAGGAAGGTAAAACATTAATTTGATTTTTCTAATTAGAATTAGCAATTTAGATATCAAACCTTTTAAACTAGGAATTTAAAATGTTTTATATTAAGGCATACTTTGGAATACCAACTTTTTATATAATGATAAGGGTAGTGATATATTTTCTACTAACCAATATATATTCTCACTGTTGAATACTAAGTACTGTAGTTCTGGCATTAGATCTAATCATCACTGAATTCTGCAGATGTAATTATTTCATTTTATCCAATATTATCTTTTCTAAATGCGTTGATATTGTTACTTATATGTTTACATTTATATTCTCCAATTTTTATCCTACTGTTTTACTAAATCAGGAATTGAACTTCTAACTATATTTAATGTTCAGTAATCAATATATATATGACATGTATATACAGATATAAAACGCATATTTAAAAATAATGATTTAACAAGGCAAGATAACGACAATAATTAATAAATAAATAAATCAACAAAGCAAAGTGTATCCTTGATCAAAATTCCTAACAAAAATAAAACAAAAAAAAATAATTGATGAAAACTGTTTTTATTTATTTTGAGAAACAAGGTCTTAAAAATCAAAAAAAAAAATTTTTTTTTGCTTTTATATTTATTTTTAGTGCGTTATTGATCAAATATAAAAAAATATATATTTTTTTTTATAAAATATTTATTATATGTACATTTTTAGCCCGATTAGCAATGGACTTTTTTGAAAGGCTTCCCATAGCAGTCATCATTAATTTGTACTTACTATTTTGATTTACAATCGATTATTCACTACTATGATTTTTATTTTTAAAAATTTGAAACTTTTAAAAACCAACCATCATTTTTTTAAATAATGACTGTTTTGTAATATTGATGATATCATAGGATAGTGACTTTATTAAAACTACATTATCCAAAAATAAAATGGGAGTGTTGAGAGTCCAAATGTATAGTATAGTACAGAGTTTATTCATTAGACAAAATACAATATTGTTTTGATTATAGAATTAAACTATAATTAATGTATCTTATCTGATTTTCATACAATGTCCTTGCAAAATAGTCCTTATGATATATCCAAAGTAAAGAAGATTTTCATCATTAATGACTTCAAAAGGAAAAAAAATTCCACTTTCATTAATTACAGTAATTAATCAAAAATATATTTTGATCATGTATAATGATAAAGTATATTAATATTAAATTTTAAAATATGTACATTAGGTAAAAATATAACAATCAATATTATCAATTAAAATACTTATGAATGTTATTTTGCTTACAGCAAAAAATATGTTAAGCATGATTATAAAATATTACACATAAATAATTGTAAATTATTTTGACAGGAAAAAAAAAGAAAAAAATAATTTTGTGCATTCTGCACTTAATAATCAATTTTATATAATCAAGGGTTACTAAACATAAGTTTTAAATATCATTTATTTGTTCAATTTTAAATTAATAGACTCATAATTTGTTTCTGGCATTCATGATAGAAACAGCTGTTAAATAACTTCATACACATTTAGGGTATCATCAAAAAAATGATTTAGAAGTTAACTGTACACTACCTTTCTTCATCAAACTTTTATTTAATTTCACTGCATTTATGTAAAATAAGTGTGATTCATGAAGCATGGTTTTAAAAAAACAGTTGTGCTATTAATTACAAAACTAAAAAACTTTGATAATAGAACATAAGATATTATATAATCCTTCTAAATTCTTTTCTTCCTCCTCTGTTTTTGCTGTCTTTATATATAATATTGAATTTCAAAAACCTTATACGCTTTCATTTTTCAGCAAAAAAACTTTTATTATACTACCCTTATCTGACTTTATAGTTACTGGTCATATTATCCATTATCTGTCATATTTTTCTTGTGATAATCATATATAGTATATTATATAGTCCTTCTAAATTCTTTTCTTCCTCTTCTGTTTTTGCTATCTTCATATATAATATTGAATTTCAAAAAAACGTACATGCTTTCACTTTTTTTTTTTGAAATTCAATATTATATATGAAGACAGCAAAAACAGAGGAGAAAGAAAAGAATTTAGAAGGACTATATAATATACTATATATGATTATCATAAGGAAAATATGACAGATAATGGATAATAAAAGTTTTTTTGCTGAAAAGTGAAAGCGTGTAAGATTTTTGAAGATGTATCAAAAATAAATTTTAAAATATATATTGTGTCAAATTATTTTAATTTTAAATATACATTTTAGTTAGTAATTTTTTCTTCATGTTTTATTTTAAATAATTAATGAATTGTGAAATAGAAAATATTCGAGAGCATAAGAAACAAAATAGTGGACCATCAAGGAAAAATTATATATACTGTATGAAATGCTTTCTTACAATATATTTATCTATAGGTTAGTCATTTTTTAGTAATATGCTTAGTAAAATATTTATTCATTAATTAATACTTTTTTCAATTTAACCTTATTTTTTAATCAAATTTTTATATATTTTGAATTTAAAGTATGAATTAATTTACCATTTTTTCTCATAGAACCTCATTTTAGAATTACCCATTTTCTATGCTTTTATTTATAATGCAATTTGAGACATTAATTTCTTTGTTAAATGGGGTGAAGACATTTTTTTTGTTTTTGTTGTTGTTGTTGTTGTATTTACTTATTTTACAATAGACTTTTTGTGATCAAATTTAAAAACTGACAATAAAAACAATGTCTGTATTTTCAATATTTGGAATGAAATGCATGTGTTAAAAATTGCTTACAAGATTTTTATATTTATAAAGGCATGGCATTATAAAAAGCACATTTTATTCAATAATAAAATGAAACTAAGATTTTATTCTTTATTTCTTTTTTTTTTTCTGTTTTAACTAACTGTAAATTCTTTTTAGTGAATTAGTTATAAAATTCAGTGAAATAGCATTTTTAACAAATATACTGCCACCTAGTGTGCATCACTAAAAACATATCTGACTGATATCAACGCAGTTTGAAATTTAGTCCACCAGGATTGATAGACCAGACAAATGGCTGAGCAACCCTGAAATATTGCATTATTATATTACATTGTCTTCAACATCTAGCCTGTGTAAAAAAAACTGAAAAAAAAATATGTTTGATAGAAATATTTTTAAAATGGGTTACAAGATTGTATCCACATAAATAAAACAAATAGAATTTTTAATTAATTAAATAAGTGTTCAGAATAAATAAATAGGGATACATTTATTTATATGTTTGTATATATTTTAATCAAATTCTATCAATCCAATATATTGTTTGTTTTATTTATTAAGAAAATGATTTCATATTTTATTACTAATTACATTTAAAAGAATTTCACCTGCTATATTTATTGATTCAATTTGCTTACTTCTAAAATATATAGCTGTGTATATCCACAAACAACAATTTTCACATCTTTAAACAATAATATACAATAATAAACAAACTTATATTAAAATTAAATATTTAAAAGAAACAAAAATACAGAAATCAGTTATTGTGGCTTTACACACATATATATTATAACGATCCAAACGAAGTGGTAGATCGCATCGCACCGCACCGCACTACCAAAGAGCGCCATCTAGGCATTTGAGCCTAGAAAAATTTATAAAGTAGGCAGATACGCGCTGTTAGGATTCCACTTTATTTACATATTTAGATCGTTAGCCCATTGTCACTAGCTCAGTGGAATAGCAGAGATTTAATAATATCATTTACTAGTATATAAAAGAATAAAGTAAGCCACTGCCAGTAATTATCATACAAACAGATTTATTTATGCACATATATATAAGGTTTAAAATTATTTTAGTGATTTACATTTAAACATTTAACATTCTTTTTTAACTTTGATTTTACTTTAATTTACATTGAGTTACTATTATATTATAAATTTACATTTTTAATCAAGTTCGCACAGATGGGCTTATAGATCTGTTTAATATGTGGCTATAGATCGGTTACATAGATTTCAACGGTCAAAAACATTTCAAAGTAAACATAAACGATCAAAATACAAAATTATTGATTACTGACAATTGCATAGGGAATTATAAGAAACCCTCTAGTATTCATCGTAAGATACTTGCATCGTCACCAATAACTTAAAAGACATCCGAATAAATACATTAGAGACACTCACCGTAAGGTATCATTATTTATCGAATGTCTATATATTTTGATCAAATATGAAACGCAAAACATAGTTAACAGATAAACAATCCATGCAAGCGTCTATAAACAACTTAAATTTAATAGTTTTATTTAGGATCGAGCCTGAATCGACTACATAGATTTGCATTTAAAAATAAAATATTCTATCCCTACTTAACCTTAGGCAACACATTTCGTAATCAACCGGCGCCAATCCATCTGCTACATTCATGTATTCAATGTAGCATGATACGACAACACAACAATATTGTCAGGAATGTACATCTGAACAATATGTAGAAATAGAAACGACATTGACTCTCCACCCACAGGGATGTGACATCTGTGGGCAAGTAGATCAATAAACTAAAAACTCCATAGGAATGGGCTGCGGTATTCTGCCGACTTACAAACCCATCCATAGGCAAACAGAGGGTGTGTGGCGTATATCTATAATCCTGCCCGTAGCGGATCTCATATTACACCTACTAATTACATAAATATATCCAATCCATTGAACCAATTCAACTACGAAATGAACAACCCAAGATTACCCTCCCTTAATATATCTTTACAAATCGATACAGACATTCACGCCCGACTTAAGTTTAACATTTTTTTATAATTTATTTAACGGAAAACAGAAATCATAATAAAACTTAAAGAACAAAATTAAATAAATAAATGGAAATGATTTTACAAATTAAATACATTAAATAAAATTATAACTAATTAATAAAATAATGTTGGTCTGATAGAATAATATTGAAATCATTTAAATCTGGAAAGTTTTTAATTTACTGTTCATAAATTTTAAAGTCTTACGGTTATTGAAATAGTTCATCTTCGTATATTCCTTGCCGTTTGCACGTGAATTCCCACGTCGTCCGAAGATTTGTATCCGGTTGATCGATTTATTTATCCTTTGGAGATTTTTATTTTTTTTTTAGTGTAATTGGTCCTCAATGAAGAAACGATGGCCCATTTTTCTTCCTTTCTTACAGAACTGAAGGGATTGAAGCTGTGCGTCTTTTTCAATCCCCCCAGCACTAACACCTAGCTGTTACATCGTCAATAATCAATCACTTCTCATTCACTAACTACCAAGCTTTCCAAAACCTGTCCTTTTTATATTAATGTCAAGGATTGAATTAACATTGCGTCATGGAGTGATGATTCTTTCGCTGAGGTCCGATTTCCCAAATGGATTTCTTTCATTGGCTAATCAGTTTCTATTGTTTTTTTTTCTATCTGACTGAGGTTATTACATTTAAATGCTCAAGGCTGGTTTTAATTTAACTAATTAACAATCATTTCCATTTCTAATTAATTACCCTGTTTTCCAAATCAAAAATATATTTCAAGACAAATTTAAAGATATAATTTTATCTCCAAATCTTTTTTAAAATTTAGTTTTAAAAATACCTTTTTCTTTAATAAAAATTTTATTTTAATAATTTTTCATTATCTGTGCGACTTAATATATAAGAGTTTAAGACGATATTTTAATTTCAATTTTTAAAGAAAGTTTTTAAATGCGAACTTTTTATTTTAACTTGTTTAATAATATATATATAAAAAGAACAATGTAACGAACGTCTGTGCTCGTTACAATATATATATATGTGTGTGTGTGAGTGTGTGTGCATTATCAAAATTACTATACAAATTCTATTTTCATCTATATTTAAAATATCTGTATGTTCAACAAAATATATTTCTACATTTAGGTTCTAATATGTTTTAATTTTTTAAAAAATAATCATGTGTTGACAGATATTAACAGCTTAACATTTCCTGAAGACATAAGCTTTTTGTGCTATCTCTTTTGTAAATAATACTTTTTCGACGGGTAGGTTAGCTCTTAAAATGTCCAAATATTCACAGATATGTTTAGAATGTTGTATTAGGAGGTCATTCACTGATTCAAGTTTCATGTGGTCAGGTAAAAAACTGCACAATCCCAAACAATTCACTCAGCAAATGATGCAAGTAGATTCATGTGATTTATGAATAGGAAGCATTTCAATAATTAGGACAAATATTATTTAACTTACACTTCTTTCTATTATTACTTATGTCTACTTTTTAGTAAATCTGATTTGCTGATTATTGAGTTACTGCTAGAAACTAGCGCTTTATTCTTCTCAACCATCATATGCTTTTATTTAACTTGTTCTAGTATTTTTTTTGTCTACGTATTTAGATCATATTTTGTAAGTCAATTTTCACTTTTTTAAAATTTTTATAATCTAGTTGAAATTTTAAATATATATATATATATATATTCATTATGATTATACATTTTTCTAAAAAAATTAAGCAATTTTAGTAACAAATTAATAAAAAAAATGTATTTTTCATTTTATAGTAGCATTGACATTATTAGGACTATCTAGCAGTATTCCTTATTATTTAAAACTAAAAGATTTATTGAAAGACAATTTCAGTAATTTAATGTTACATGTATAAAAGTAGGAAGTAGAAAATATTTTTTTAAAAAAAAAAAAAGAAATGCACTAAAAAGCAAAAAATAACTTTTCTTCAGCTTTCACAAATAAAAGCTGATGAAATTTTATTTTTTATTTTTAATGCATTTATATAAATAAAAGCATTTCTTTAAATATATATAAATCATGTTTGAAATAACATTAAATGGCAGTGACCCTATATTGGGTAAATTGCAAGTAGGCAAAAAGTGAAAAACTAACAAATGTAAAACACTTTTGAAAATGTTTTCTTTTCAACATTCTGCTGTTTTAGTTACCAATAGCTGTCTCAAATAATAACTTAATACTGTATTTATATCATGATAATTTCTGAAGAATATCATTTATTTAATAGAGATTAATCATATCATGATTTGTTTATTGAATAATTTTGATCATTTTTCTAATGTTAATATTTTATAACATTATTTTTTTAATTTTCAGGTTCAAATCATATAATATAAATATTACACATAATGAATTAAATATTAATCATTTTATAATAACAAAATATATATATATATATATATATATATAAAACATTGTGGAAAGAACTATTCTTCATACATGTGCTAAAATTGATATGCCCTTTCCCATCAATAATCATTTTAAAACCATAAGTTGTCCACCTATAATTAGAGCTTATTCTTTAAATAAACTAACAATTATTGACCATATATAAATTAGGATTTGAACTTTTTATGAGCCTGATTTTTAAATTAGCATATTACTTATACAAATTCAGTTTATATATCATAGGGAAGAGAATTTTTTTTATTTTAACTATTGTGGCACTGAATTTTATTAATTTATATAGATATAATAAATAATATTTTTCAATGAAGTCAGTATCACCTGTTTGTTCTCTTACCCATATATTGCATTTTTAATGTCTTCTTGTTGCTCCCAACATGCATTTCTCCATACTTTTTTGACTGGTCTGAAGTCTCTGTATTTCTCTTTTATTAAATGTCAAAGTCTCAGAGTCATAAATAAGAACTGGTAAAACACATTTATTAAAAACCTTCCTTTTCAAACCCATAGGCATATTTCCTTTAACTATCAAGTTATTTCTACCAAAAGCATTTCAACCAAGTTTAATTCTATGATCAATTTCATCCGTTACGTTTCCATCTGTATTAATAATCTGACCAAAGTATTTGTAGCTGTTAACTTCTTCTAACTCATCATAATGGAGTTGGGCTAGACATGTTGCTAAAAGAGAGGATAATAAATGGATAAGTGAAATCTAAAAACTGGATTCCATGAGATTGTAAAAGACCCAGAAAGAAACCACATGTGAGATGGATGGATAGAACAAGAAAGTGTGTGCAGATGGTGTGGAGAAGAGAAGCTAAAGATCAATGATGATGGATTAAACTTGGAGAGACCTTCATCTTGCAGTGGATTGATAATGGTTGATGATGATGATGATGATTATGATTTGCATATCTGTAATATTGTGGAAGAAATTATTTAAACAACTATTGGCAACAGAGAGCATATTAATTTTAGTCATGTATAAAGAATAATTTCTTACACAATATTATAGATTTTCAATTTTTAACTGACCATTTTAATATCAATCAAATGTGACTATAAAAAAAATTGTTTGAAAATTATTTAATTGTATAAGTGTGCGTTTTTCATATTGCATCATAATAAACATTATTCAATTGGATTTTATTTTTTCTTAAATCATCAGATTATGGACTTCACTTTTGGATTATTTTATTAACATAATTATGAGCTTGACTTTTTTTTACTAAGTAAATCCAACAGTCTTTTAAAAATGTTGCTACCAATCACAATCACACTCACATTCATATATACAATTTCATTTCCAGTTCATACATCAGATGAATTACGTGGGATATGAGATTGTATCAATCTCAATATATAATTATATTATTGTGTGTGTGTGCTTTAATTGCAATCAGTTTAGTTTATTTCAAATGACAAAAAAGAAATTAATCAAAGATTTAGAAGTTGGCATTGAGCATGTATTAGAACTTATATATATATATATATGTCAAAGCATTGACCGGGAAGTGAACCCTGGCCAGCTGCTTGGAAGGCAGCTATGCTAACCGCTAGGCCAACAATACTTGACAGCATGTATTAGAACTTTTGGATATAAATGTAATTTTATATAATAGCTATGATAATAATTATAACAGTAATTGAATCACTAAGGCGTTCATAAGAAATTTAATCACTGGAAGTACCTTAACTGGAATCAAGCCAAGAATCTTACATGCTAGAGGCAAACACTCTGTCATTGCACTAAACCATGCATGAAACAGCCACAATTATGGTGCATGACACTGAAAATGATCTTGGCTGTTGACATTATTTATTAGACTGATAAAAGTACAATATGTAGCTATGATTAGTTTGTTACATATTAAATATAAAAATTGTTGATTTATTATAGATTAATGTTTGCTGCTTCATCAAGCATTATAAAAACAAAAGCACAAGTTGATTTACATAAAAGTCACATGATTATTATTTCTAATATGGATATTACCACTAGTTAACTGGGGGATAATTTAAAATATTAGATCTAAAATTTTATTAATTACACATATTTCTTTCATTCAGTAGGTTAAGTATTTCACATATATGTGGGTACGTGAATATGTGTGTGTAAACTTATATTTTGGATTTCTTCATGTATATATTTGCTCAGTGTTAATATTACCATTATACCAATGGTTTTCACTGGATCCTTATAACTATTTTCTGGATGGGTTTTATTACATGGGCTGATTAATCCCAATAAAAATATCAATACAATGCAAGTGTTATTGGGTAAACATGTAAATGGACAAATTTGAAAATATAAATCATATATTTTATCCATGAAAATCTTCACTTCAATCAATATTGATATATGTATTAACAAACTTAGGAATGTGTTAATGTTATTTTGAAATAAATTATTTTAAAAAACACACAATAATTTTTAAAAAATCACAATATTAATCAGTGAATATTTTATATAACTATGCATTTCATTCATTTTTACATTCCTTCAATTGGAATCAAATACAGAAAATGCTCTCTTAGCCCAATCATTTATAATCTCTTGTTAGAATTCATTTTGTACTATATTTCTAATTTGCAATGGAGTTATAAGATTTTTGACAGAAGTGCATTGACTATTTAGCTTATGTTGATGATTTGATCCAGAAGCTTCTCATTACTGTAAACAATGTTGCTGCTTGGTTTGGACTTAAAAGATGTGTGTCATTGTACATTGATGGTAAATTGAGATCAGCTTTACGTACAGAATTTTTTCTTCAGGGTCAGAACCGGGTCTTTCTTTCTGAGGATGACTTCTATTGTCATCTACAGTTTCTTAAAAAATACCATATAGATAAATCTACTGAGGCAGTTTAAGAAAAGTCACTAGGTTTCCTCAATAATATTGATGGTTTCCTATTAGTGCATGGTAAAATTTTGACTCTATTAATACCTTTATTATTCTTTATCTGTCTTTCTTCCTTTGAAATGGTGTGTAAAAAAGAAAGTCTCTTTCCCAATTTAATAGATGGATTAATTTGACCTGTAAAAGATGGCTTAATCTATTCAGCATGCTTCAATGAAGTATTCTGAAAATGTCTACCCATAAGCATTTGCATTGTCCTCCTTTGTCTGTTGACCTAGTAGATTACCTGAATAGGTCTACAGAAGGTGATTTTAATTTAAATTTACCTGATATCTCAAATATATGGTCTAGATTATGTAAGCCCACAACACTTCTTTGGAGTAAAATCAGGTTATTGTAGTTTTTGGATTCTTTTGGAAGACTATGTATTAAATTAGATTATGAAATTCTTCATCCAAGAAATATTGAAGAGAAATTCCTGTTGGCTAAGTCAGAATAAGGTGAGGTGTTTGAGATCACAAATAGAGCTTACACATCCAACCATTTCCTGCATTGGGTCTCTTTAATAGGTTTTCAAATATGGCTCATAGGGATCAGTTGGAATGCGACCATCTGACTGGAAATCATAAGTTTGGGGCTTATAATAACAAGAGGTTTAGATTATGTGGTTTTGAAAATGAGACATTACCTCATGTGCTTTAATATTGTAGACCATGGTTTTTTACATTTACTCTTCATCATAATATGGCACTGAATTGTATACACAAGAGTATTCAAACTGATTGTGGTCTGGTTAGAATTAAACAAACTATTTAAGATTTTTATGGAAGTCTTTTTCCTGATATTGTTTTAATTGTTGAGATTCAAATTGTGGATATCACAGATCCCTCTGAGAATCTATATGAAGCTTTCACCAATGCTAGAATTGAAAAAGAATCTAAACATAAAGATATCATAGATTGGTATATGTATCTTTGTTACAATGTCTTTCTGGATAAGGTTATTGGTGGCTTTCAAAGTATGAAACCCACATATTTGATGTAGTGCTGACAGCTTTGAGTATTGGCCAGCATTACAACAATGTTATGCATAAACTGATTGTCTCTGATAACATCTGTTAGAGAGATTTATGTTGAACATGTTACTGATATCCATTAATATGTTGATGCAGGTGAAATAGCTAGCTGCTTTCATTTCATGTTTCTCTATTTATTTATGCATTGTACATCACCATTATCTTTTTTATATACTTTTTACTAGTGTTCAATTTTAAAATATGACATGATATTTCCAATCTCTATTATATTTATTAATAAACTACTTAATTCTACTTACCTAACTATATAATCAATCAAGTTTATAATATCATTCCACACTTCTTATAAAATTAAACATATTAGATTATATACCAGCTTACATACACACTTCTCTCTCTCATTACATATATTGTGTTTACTGAAATATGGAGATATATTTCAGTATATGGCAAGATGTCAATCATAATTGTTTTTTCTTTCTTTCTTATTTGATTTTTGAATAATCGATATGTTAAATTATGAAATATTAATTATGTTACTATGGCAACAATATTATTAATATATTATTATTTATTATTAATGGTTTTATAAGATTATAAATTGACTTTATTCATTTTTAAAAGAAAAATATATATGTGAATAATAAAGTATATGGTTTGGATAAAATTATTTTTATTTTATATGGTTCATTATTAAACAGAGCAAAACTCTCCATATAGTATTGCCACCTGTGCTAAACAGAGTAATCAATGGATGCCAGAAGGCTTGTGCATAAAATCCCTATCCAATGCCTACTCATCCAACATCCCCAGACTAGTTTCTGGCTTGTGGCCTTCGTCAGTGAGGAGCTTTGGATCTGAGAGCACTGCATCTAGATCTTAGGATCTAATGCAACCCTCTAGCAACCACCTTTTATCTCTACTTAACTACAAAACTATGAGAATGAAATTGAAAACACAAAAAATATTTTCAATTTAAGCTCAATAGCTTATATAGTCATATAGGTCTGAACTCAGTTCAGCACCCATACATTTTGGTGTCTTTGGCTCTTTTACAACCATAGCCACCACTATCCTATTAGGCAGGATTGGTGTTAAACCATTAAGCATCACATGATCACATTTACTATAATAGCACATTAATTGTTGATAAACAGAGCAAAACTCTCCATACAGTATTGCCACCTGTGCTAAACAGAGTAATCAATGGATGCCAGAAGGCTTGTGCATAAAATCCCTATCCAATGCCTACTCATCCAATATCCCCAGACTAGTTTCTGGCTTGTGGCCTTTATCAGTGAGGAGCTTTGGATCTGAGAGCACTGCATCTAGATCTTAGGATCTAATGCAACCCTCTAGCAACCACCTTTTATCTCTACTTAACTACAAAACTATGAGAATGAAATTGAAAACACAAAAAATATTTTCAATTTAAGCTCAATAGCTTATATAGTCATATAGGTCTGAACTCAGTTCAGCACCCATACATTTTGGTGTCTTTGGCTCCTCACTGACGAAGGCCACAAGCCAGAAACTAGTCTGGGGATATTGGATGAGTAGGCATTGGATAGGGATTTTATGCACAAGTCTTCTGGCATCCATTGATTACTCTGTTTAGCACAGGTGGCAATACTGTATGGAGAGTTTTGCTCTGTTTATCAACAATTAATGTGCTATTATAGTAAATGTGATCATGTGATGCTTAATGGTTCATTATTGTTACTGCATTCACTATGGTAAATTATAAATAATACAAGTGATAGTTTAATATTTCAAATATATTTGTCCTTTTTATTTGTTTAATATTATGCTAGGAGTTACATATGAAAATATATTTCCATTGTAATATATTGAAAATATAATGTACATTGTTTAAGTTTTGTTGAAATGAAAAATCATATTGAAATCGTAAAATATAAATTTTTATTGTATGTAATATTTCTAAAATGTTTATTTTTGTTAGTTGAACTCTGATATCAATAAGAAAATCTTATAAATAGGATTGAAAAATTTTGAACAAAAATTTTTCTCTTTTGTTTCTGCTTTGAATGGAAGCACTATAATTTTCTATATATGATTTCTTTTTATTTACCCTAAAAGTAGTAATTGACAAAATAAAATGGAAGAGTAAAAATTAGTATTATCTGCCCATTGACTGGAACAGATTATCAAAAAGATTTGTTGCTGGGAAATGACAAATTTATTGTAAAAAGAAAATTCATCAAAATTGCTTCATTACATAAACTATCAGAATATTCTATCTTTTGAAATAGATGTTAAGTATAGTTTTAAAGCCAGAATACAAACATCAGAAGATATATAAGAATCATACTTATTTGATTATGTGATTTTATTAAATCGATTGATCAAATTTTTATGAGATATAAATTAGTTTAATTTCCATAGTATAGCTCTATATAAAAATCTCTTTATTCTCCCTTTATTTGTATTGTTTTTAAATAATTCTTGCTTATAAGAGGATAATTCTTCATAATGTCATAAATATAAAATAATACTTATATGTATAACATCATATGAACCAAATAATTATTATTTAAAGTAAAATTAAAATATATACATAAAATACCAGAATCGACAAAACTTACTTTAAATTTAAAGTTCCTGCGCATTTATTATATCTTCTCTGAAATAAAGACTTACTATTAGTTTTGTAGTTGGAAATATAGACACCGGAACTGTGGTGCCATACTAGGAATATAGTATGTAAAGACTTTTATTATTGACAAATAATATATATAGTATTTAATTTGAATGGTAATACATTCATATACTAAAAATGTAAGAGAACTACATTTTTTCTAAGTTTAAATGTATATCTTGTGTTATAATAATTATTATTAACTTACGAGAGAGTGCAAGTCTCTCAGCGCTTGTGATTATTAATAGCCAATCAGATCGTAAATACTGGGACAACGATTTAACAAGAAAAGAGTGGTAACCACTCTTAACTTTACTTGTCTGTCTATATATCCAAGCCAGTCCAAAGTACTTATATATCAAGTATATTATATGAATATTGGAAGTTTAAAAAGATTTTATCATAATAAGTATTTATTTTATTTTGTTTTTATTAATTGAGATTAATAAATAATTCATCATTATCATCGACCATTATCAATCCACTGCCGGATGAAGGTCTCTTCAAGTTCAATCCATCTTCTTCAATCTTTAGTTTCTTTTCTACACAATGTGCTTGCACACTTTCTTATTTCATCCATCCATCTCACATGTTGTCTCTTTCTGAGTCTTTTACAATCTCTTGAAATCCAGTTTTAAGATTTCAATTGACCATCTATTATTATCTTCTATAGCAATATGTTCATCCCAACTTCATTTCAGTCCTCTAATTTATTCAACGAGGTCAGGAACACCTGTTTCTTCTCTTACCCATATATTGCATTTTCGATCTCTTCTTGTAACTCCCAACATGCATCTCTCCATACTTCTTTGAATGGTCTGAAGTATTTATATTGTCCTTCCATTAAGTGTTCAAGTCTCAGATCCATAAGTAAGAAATAGTAAAACACATTTATTAAAAACCTTCTTTTTCAAACACATAGATATATTTTCTTTTAATATCAAGTTATTTCTACCAAAAGCACTCCAACCAAGTTTAATTCTATGATTAATTTCATCCATTATGTTTCCATCTGTATTAATAATTTGACCAAAGTATTTGTAACTGTTAATTTCTTCTAACTCATCATATTCAATCTTTATTTTCATATTTTGAAAAAATCCATTAAACATTACTTTAGTCTTTTTAACATTTATCTTTAGTCCTACTTTCCTACTTTCATCTGATAATTCCTGCAACATTTTCTGCAGCTCTAAAGTATTATTTGGAAAAACAACTACATCATCTGCAAAATCCAAATGACTTAAATAATGTCCATTTACTTTCACTCCTTTAACTTCCCATTTTAATCCACAAAATACTTCTTGCAGCACTGCTATAAAAAGTTTTGGAGATCTGGAGTCACCCTGTCTTACACCCTTCTCAATGTTGTCTTTTCTAGTATCATTATGTAATATAATTATTGCTGCTGCATTTTTATAAATATTTTTTAAAGTAAGACAATAACCTGGATTTTTACCTTGATGATTCAATGCTTTAATCACTGAAGAAATGTTTATAGAATCAAATGCCTTTTTATAATCTACAAATCCAAAGTATAATGGCAACTCATATTCATTCATCTTTTCTATCAATACCTGGATGTGATTTACTGTACTAAAACCATTTTTAAATCCAGCTTGTTCTTTTAGTTGGCGGAAATCCAATGTTCTCTGTAGACGAGTTATAATTATCTTGGTAAAAATTTTGTATAAAACTGATAAAAGGCTTATAGGTCTGTAATTTCTAATATCTTTTTTTATCAACTTTTTTAAATATTAAAATTAGTACTGCATTCTTTCAATCATCTGGTACATCTTTATCATTTAGATATTTGGTATGTAATTTTGCTTAAAAAAAAAAAAAAAAGTCTATTTCTTCACCTTCTTCTTTTAATATATTAATTATAATTTCATCATTACCTGAAGACTTTCTTTTCTTCATAAATTTAATTGCATGTCTCACTTCTTCATTTAAAATTCTTGGCAATTCGGAAGATATAATAGATATAGGAGGTACTTGTTTTTTATTATTATATAATTCTTGATAGAAGTGTAATGTCATCTCTCTTTTTAGTAATAATTCCATCTTTTTTTCTTATTGCAGATATAAATTTTCTACCAATGCCAAAATGTTGTTTTACGAGACTTTTATTCTCTTCTCTAGCTTTCCTTGCTAGTTCACAGTTATACTTTCTTATATCATTTTCAACTCTTTTCTGCACCATTTTACAAAATTCGAGCTATTCAATCCTTTTTAATGCATTATTTTTGTATATCTTCATATTTTTTCTTTTCTTCATAAATTCTCAAGTTTCAGTAGAAATTTTAATAGTGAATTGCTGTTTTTTTCTACCAGCTATCTTTGTTGTAATTTTTAAAAATGCATCAGTTATTTTTATATTAATTTCATTCAAATCTGAATCATTTTCAAAATCTACTAATATTTGAAACCGATTTGTAAATTCTAATTTCATTAAAATGTTTCTGAAGATTAGGAATATTAACTGTAAATATTGTTTTTCTTAATAATTTTTGACTCTCTAGTTTTGCATTAACACTTATCTTACATCTTACTAATCGATGATCACTTCCTGTGTTAAATTTATTAAGAACATTATAATCTTAAAATATGTATTTTCTGTTAGTCAAAATATAATCCAATTTTGCTGTACCTTCATTTGGATGCTTCCATAACCATTTCCTGTTAACATTTTTCTCAAAAAAGAATTCATATTATAAAGTTTTTCTTTTTTTGCAAACTCCACAAGTCTATGTCCTCTCTCATTTCTATTACCATAATCAAAATTACCTATAGCACTTTCATCTTTTATTTGTTTACCAATTCTAGCATTAAAGTCTCCCATAACAATTTTAAAATGTTGTTTACTCTGATCAAAAGCCTTTTGTACATCCATATAAAAATTTTCTACTACTTCATCACTATGAGAACTTGTTGGGGCATAAAGCTGAATTATTTGCATTTGATATCTGCTATTAAGTTGTATAACTAATCTTTCCACTCTGTTCAATACACTATCAATCTCCACAATGTTGTTCTCCCACTTTTTATTTATAATGATTCTTATTCCACTTGTATTTCCATTATTTGTGCCCTTATAGTAGAGTACATGTCCACTTTTTAAATCAATTGTCTCTTCACCTTTTTTTTAACTTTACAAAGTCCAATAATGTCCCATTTAATATAAGACAGTTCTTCTAATTCTTGCAATCTTCCTTCAGTTGGAAGTGATCTGTAGTTGTAAGCACCTAAATAAAAGGTCATCATCAAATGGCAGCATGGGTCCACAATCAGGGGATTCTTGGCATTCTCCATTTCAGCCACCAACCACTACATTGATTGGTGACTTTATAGCCTCCTGAGAATAAGGATCATGATTTATTTTTGTCTGTCATGATTGTATATATCTATTGGAAAAATATTTATCATTTACACATACATTCATTCTGTCTTATCAGCCAATTTGAGAAGAAGGACCATGGTGTTTCTTGATCTTAAACTCAGAGGTAAAAAGCCAATAATTCACCATGCTGTCTAATGCATGTTGGTGAGCAGCCCATCCAGGTTTGTATACTATATGAATAATCACATAGTAATAACAGCTGCAATGACAAGAGTGTATGAAGTGGATATTAGGAATTTACCCTGATCAGTTCCTTTAAAGCCTCCAAGAAGCATCAATGGATGCCAAAAGACTTGTGCATAAAATCCCCATCTAGTGCCTACTCATCCAATATCCCCAGACTAGTTTCTGGCTTGTGGCCTTGGATCTGAGAGCACTGCACCTAGATCTTAGGATCTAATGCAACCCTCAAGCATAAAAAAATGGTGATTATGTGATGTTTATTGGCATCTATATATGTATATTATATAATCGATACTTATTGATTAATGAATTTGAATTCAAATTAAATCAAATACGCTTTTCTGATTATTGTTTAATAGTGCAATGTGAATTAATTAATTAACAACGTTTGAGTGAAAACAGATAAATTGTCTATATATATATCAAAAAGAGAAAAATTTATTTGAAATAACTATTTTATATAATCTAGAAATTAAATTACAAAATTGGTAAGTAATAATAGTTATATTTTTTTTTATTGAGTTCTATAATTATTATCAGACTATACATAAACTTTATATGATCATCATAATTAACTATTTGCTTGTTTGCCTAAATTATTATCGATTGCATGTGTATTGCAATTACTCCATAGTTGATCATTTTAAAAGATCTTACTCTTATTCATTTATTAAGCTGATGCTAGTATGCTAGTATACTTTGTTCTGTCATAAATCAGAATGTTTTTCTTTATTTATATTTGCATTTAACTGAATCAATTCAATTAACTATTAAATTTTAATATTCATATTTGATTATAATAAATGCTAATAATTCTTTTATATGTTTTGACTGCTACAAAGGATAGTTTTAATAATTGAGTCACAGGAAATTTGAAACAAATTGATATGGTTAATTAATTGTACTTAAGCAAATATCCAATAGAATTATTACAGATTCAAAATTATGTAATAGATTCATTGATATTACATTCTTATTGAGTATTTTGTTTTATTACAATTAGCTTAATTAACAAGAATAAAGTCAATTTAAGAATATAGTTTAATTGAGTTAGTATAATTTATTATTTATCTTTTTTTTTTATCTTGTTATAAATAATGCGAGTAGTAATAGTAAATTAATATAAAAATATAGCATGGGTTGGTATTATTTATTATTTTATTAAAAAAACTAAGATTTAAAATTAATTATTGGATTGTATATTTATTTAAATATTATGAATATTAAAATTTGTTATTATAAGTCATGTTTGTCCGATGTTAAAAATAAGACACTTTCTCCTGCAAAAGGTTAAATAGATTTGTACACTTCAAAATTTGATTATAACATCAGGCACATAATAGATTCAAGCCCTGATTTAGCATGGTCAGTGAAAGTTGGTGTACTTATAGAAATACACTCTAAACTTAAGTGATTCACTTGTTTTTTAAACTCTTACTGACATGAGAGTGCGCTGAGATTTATAATATTTAAAGTAATAGCGCATTATCGGAGTTCGATCTAACAATTTCAATATTATGAATGTTGTAAACGTATAAGATATATTAAAGCTGCCATTTTAATCATTCGTGAATTATTTTGTTTAAAGATATATGCCTTTAAATTTTAGTGTAAGTTTATATTTTTTTAAGCAATGTTTGATTAGTTAAGTATACTAGAATTTAGTTTAATCATTTATTATTTTCATTCGATTATAATTGAAATCTATCTTAAGCATATGTCATTGTTTTGGGACAATGATACTTGATTTAATTGCTTTATTTTAATCTATTTTAAATAAGGATTGTATTTAAAGTACACCTGGGTCCCTTTTTACGCGGACTTATTTAACACGATTTTGAAGTTATGTGATTCGTGTTTCACCGGAAGTCGAACCAGAAGTCGAACTCCGATAATGCGCTATTACTTTAAATAATAAATTTCGCGCATTTACGTTTATTGAAAGTAATGGCACATTATTGGAATTCGATTTTCATCTTAGTAATTTCAATATTTTCAGTGCTTTATAATAATAAGATTTTATACAATAATGAAATTAAAATTATGATTTCCACATTTTATGTATACACATTAAATTTTACAAGATTATGATGTAAATTTGTTCAAACATTGTGCGTGTTAATTTTGCATTTTAAATCACATTCTGTTTTTGCTTTTAAAAAAGAACGTAATCAATTATTAATCATTTAGTGTCTGCAAGTTTATTTTTAAAAGGTGAGTAATAGCAGTGAAACAAAATTTGATTTTTAAACGGAATTGAAAATTAAAAAATTAAAGACAAAAATAAAAGTTTAGATACAGAAGAAAATGTAGAAAAAGATAATGAAACAGAAGTGGAACCTGTTCCTTTCACTGCAAAAATGATTCGAGAAGGTCTTCAACTTTCTAATCAGTTGGCAAATTATTTTCTTATAAATGACACTAATCACGAATGTGCTCTTAAATTCCAATGAGAGCTAAATGGTTGTATGTCTGGATATTGTGTTCATAAACAATTAATAAAATCATCATCTCAAAGATTAATTACTAATTACGTTGTCATCAGAAAACAAGACATGAGAGTGAAGTTAGTGCTATATGTATTTACTCTTGTGACGAATCAAAAATCAGTTTGCAAACAAACTTGTTTACAGGTAAATAGCAATAATAATTAAAACGTGTATTAAAAAAATGTATGCATAAAAATGCATATTGTTTTGAATAAAATTAAATACTGTATTATAGTTAAAAAATAGTTTAAAAAGTTTGTCTTGTATCAATTTTTTTCAAATTTGAAATTTTTTATTAGTCATATTTTATTTCCTTATTTTTTTTTTTTTTTTTTGTGCGAATTTTAAAGTAATTTTATGTTGGTGCTTTGCTTTTACGTGAATTTTGAAAAATCACAGACCGCATCCCCCCCTTTTTCAATGTAAGTTACGTCTATTTTTGTGCGATTTCGTTTGCGCGTGTTTTCTGAGGAACCTATCTATCGCGTAAAACGAGACCCAGGTGTATATGAAATGATAATATTGTTTGTTTTCTATTCACTCTAAATGTTATTTGAATCCATGATGCTATAATAAAGATTGCCATCACCATTTTGTTTTAGGATAGTTGACAGTCATATATATGTGATTAGACAAAGAGTTATGTTAAATACTGAATATTGATTGGTAATCATTTAGTTTAGTTTATTGTATTCATTCTATTATAAATAATACTGTTATTCACAGGGCATTATAAAATTAATAGTATTTTTATTTGAATTGTACTGTATTCACTTACAAATGACATTTAACTTCAGGGATCATTTTTATTATGTTACATAGGGTGACTAATGACTGAGCTATATATTATTGAGGTTATATTAGAGTTATTATTATTTTGTTGCACATTTTGATCTGTAACAAATGCTACCTAAATGATTGGGGCTATAACAGAGGGTTGGCATACCCACATATTTATTCTATTATAAATGATGCAGTAATTTACATGATATAATTAGACAGGATCACTCTTATCATATCTGATTTGGTGCAAATGGATCCCAAATCTGTGGTGCGTTAAAAGAAGAGTATATCTTCATTTTATCCTATTATAAATGGTGCTCTAATTTTAAGTGTTTTTGTTAAAAATTAAATAATGATGGACTTTAATGGTATAAAATAGAGATGTATCTTTCATTCATTTATTAGAAGAAAATTAAATTAGTCATTCGAAAATTATTTTATTATTTTAAAACTTATTGCACTTTATATAAATCTGATGTTTCAATTAATATACTCTTTATGAAAATGTTGCAAACAAAGTACCACATGATTTATTGAATATTCAAATTATGCAAAATCTTACAAACTGCATTAATTAAAGATTACTGCACCACCACAATCAATACTCTCCCATAGATCAAAAGTGTGAAGCAGCATTATTAAACCCTCTTATAATGGCTGTTAAGTTTTAGAAAAAATATTTAAGGAGGAAATAAATGTCATCATCACCATCAAAAAGTAGATTCCAGTACCAATCCAATCTACATTCTCTGAATTTTTTTTTTATCTGCTTTATTTTTTAAAATGTGTTTTATAATATTTTAAATACAAATATATTTTATATACCTGGAGTCTAGATGTAGTATAGTAATATAAGGGATTAGCACTCTTCAGTCATCCACTCTATCTCATACAACCAATACACATGACCCCACATGTTGGAGATCATTTATGTTTTTTTTATGTGTGTGATCATGTGTATCTATGACATAGAGTGGATGGCTGAAGGGAGCTTGAAAGTCTGTGTTTAAATGTGTTTTAAAAATTTCAGAATATTTTTTTTAATTATGCACTTCCATTGTAATAATCATATTTCTTAATTTAATCCTTGTTCCAAAAAAAAGTACAAACAAAAATAATATCTAGGAAATAAAAATATAATAATTTTATAATTTAATAAAAACAAAAGGCTTGATAATGCTAATTACTCGTGTAAACAGTTATAGATAAGTAAAATATTCTACTTTGCTTGCACGCACACTCTTTTTTAGTTTAACTGATTAGCTGGATCAGCAATATGAGACGGCATGGAGAGTTGAGGTTCGTGTGAAAGTCTGAGTTCGAATCCCCTATATATTACATTATATATGTGCAGGTGTGTGTAAGCCTGTACAGTGTATTAATTTGTCTATATTATAATGATTTCTTCCAATATTGTCTTTTATTTAGCAAGAGTTTTAAGTACACACAGTAAAACTGCATTCTTAGACTTTTATTTAACCTTGTTATCATTAAATTAAATATATTAAAAATAAAATATTCTAAATAATAGAAAAGACAATAAAATAAAACCATAAAGTCCCTAATTTAAAAATTCTACAGCGATTACTTTTTTCTAACTACATAAACAAATGGTTCAGTGCAAGGGGAAATATTTTTTAACTATCTCTTAAGCAATAAAATGAAAGTCGCCAATTTAATAATAATAGAAAAAAGAAATATAAAAAGTCCTTATATTACATCAGCAAGTTTCATGTGTGAACGTTTAAGTTGGAATCTGAAATGGGTAATGGCAAATAAGATCGCTCATATATATTACAAAGTTACTAAGGATTTAAAAATATCAAAACAATAGAAAGTTCATTATCTATTGATAACATGGTTGCTCATTACGTTTTTTTGGGGGGAAACATTCATTGAAGAAAAGGGATATTCAGTTGTGATGAAAATCTGACTATTTATTTTTATTTTAAAAATAGATATACAGTAAATTTGTTATTAATTTTATTTTTTGAGTAAATATGAATGAGTGAACACACACATACAGTGAATATGTATGTAAATGTGCTACATCGATTTATTATTAATAACTTTTTTTTAATTTTGGTTATGGTATAATCTTAATTTATATATGCACGTTAAACACATATATGCTTACATAATATAACTGTTGAAAAGTTCTATACACTAAACAAAACATGAGATATACATGAAATACAAGGTCCATGAGGAGAGAAATTAAACCAAAATGTAGTAGATATCATGACTCCACTGTTATTAGTGAACATTCATACTTCATGCTGGAATTACAATGATTGACTTACTAACCCAGCATATAATCATTTCACCAATCAGTTCAGAGCTATATAAATTAATATTAATATATATATATATTGCATGGAGAAAAAAATTAGAATACACATAAGGCACTTGTATTTATATATATAAATCATATATATAATTAAATGGAAGTAATGATTTTCCACAAACCATGAATAAGCAACATTCATATACCAATATATGTTAATAAATTAATAAGTAGCTATCTATTCATTAAGTAGGATTTAAATCATATTTAAAATCTGACTAATATATAAATAGTCACATTCTATTTTCAGTAACATCAAGGAATATTTATTTAAATACATCAAAACTTAAGGAACATGTGATTGTCTATTCTCTTTTAACATTTATTGATGTATGTGTGTTGCTTATTCGTAGCTTGTGGAAAGTGGTTACTTCTGTTCAATTTATATATATATGTAATAAAAGCTGTATTTATAAAAAATATTGTTTAAATAAGCTTATAAAATCATTCAATTTAATAATTATTTTTCTTCTCAGCGAAATCTATCCAGAAACCATTAGAATCCATATGGCAAATATCTGAAAGTCTATAAATCAAAACATTGAAAAGGTTCATATTTTAATGGCAATCATACTAAGTAAACCATAGGCTCAGAACTTATAAACTTATAAGATCTCCTTTATCAATGGTGTTTTTCTTTATCTCAGTGCATTTCCACTCATCAGCCATAACTTTACTTTCTAGCTAAGAACATCTATACGTACCAATATGAAGAATAGATGGATTATCTTTTTCCTGCTACTAAATACAATATATATAATATTTGAAATTAAAATTCATTCTAATAAATGCACAATAAATATTTTAAAATATTCTCTAACCCAGCATAAGACAATATTTAACAAGAAAAAAGAAGCCACCTATCCCTGTGCATCATTTATTACTATAGAGTTTGTCTTAAACACTTGGGCTAGAAAAAATAAATATTTAAATTGTGCAATGAATCTAAATATGTTACAAATTGATTTCTTCTTAATTATTGTCTTATGCTGGGTTAGAGAGTATTTTTAAATATTTATTGTACAATGATATGAGTCTTAATCTCGAATATTATATATATATTAATACATTAAATGTATTCTATTATATATAATTGTTATATTAGTTTGGAGTAATGAAGAAGTATAGGAATGGGTATATAAAGAATAATGATCAGTAGCAGGTTTTAACTAAATGCAATAAAAGAAGAGCAAAGAATTAGCAGATCATCATCAGAAGCAAATATAAATAAATATAAGTAAAAACATAGCATTAGCCGTATCCTTTGTGACTGGATTTTAAAATGGCATCAAATCAATACCAATTATTAAGCATAATATCACAAAAAAGCAAGTAACATTCTAAAATAACTATAAAAGAAAGCAGAAATTATGGTATTATTATATTAATGCTAATCATCAGGATCATTTGGTCCTGTGAGTGGATTGGTTATAAATAAACTAATAATTAAAATCATCATGATTCATATAAATAAAATTAACTGTGTAGACTTTAAAGTTGATTTTCATGCATTAGTATCTTCTAAATAATTATAAATAGGCTTATGTAGATATTCATTCACAATATTCCATTCCTTCATAACCAAACTAACTTTTTGGATCACACAAAACTATCAATTTATGAGAGCAAGAGTAAAGACAGACAATATATATAATCTGGTATTTAAAATAATTTCATTATGATGATTTAAAATAATGATTAATAAATGTATTAATTAATTAGTAAAAACAATAATAATAAATTAAAGATCTGACAAATAAGGAATCATTTCTAATTTTAATTAACTACTTTCATTAACGAACTAATAAATTTATAATATTGATTTAAATTGTAGTTTATATAAGTATAAAAATAAGCGGTTTAAATAATATATGCACATATATGTTTAATAATACAAATTATTTTAATAACTCATTATTATTTTCATTAAATTGATAGACCAATATTATTTTATTTTACCAATATATAAATAATCGTAAAAGAATCACTCCGGCACATGCGCTGTATGAATTATAAGGTTGAGCTTTATAAATTTATACAGCGCATGTGTCAGGGTGATTTCCTTATGATTATTACAAATAAAACGTGGCACTAGATAAATAAATAATTATCAATTTTAAATCATAATTACCCTAAGATGTTAAACCTATATTCATACATGTGTGTACATACCTGTACATGTGATAATGTAAAATAGTATTTTAAATCTTACTAATTAACTTGCCTTTAAAATATATAAAGATACATCTTTCTCACTTGCATACCTATGAAAAATAAATATGTCAATTGTTAATATTAATTTACTTTTAAAACTATTTTCCATAATATTATTTTTTATATTGGTGTAAATAATTGTAGGAAATACAAGTACATTGATTATAAATTTATACTTTAGATTTTTCATTTATCAAGAAAACATTTCTACCTATTAAACGACTTAGATTTCTTAAAAACAAAAACTTTTAGACAACGAATTAAATTTTAAAGAAATTTAAAATATAAAAAAAAAATACTGTACTTCATCATTCTTGTTTTTGCCTTATGATTTCTACTAAACGTTTTAATCTTTGTCTTTAAACTTAAATAAGTTCTATTTCTTCAAATTTGTTTACAACAATAAAAAGTCTTTAATGTGTCAGTCATGATCGTAAACATGAACTCTATATTACAATGTATATTTTACTTTTTGTGCAAATAAAGATTATTTTGAAAAAAAAAACAATAAAAAGTAATTGTTTATGGTATTTATTATTTTACAATAAGTAAAAACTACTATGTTTATGCAATATAAAAACAGAGTTTTTTCTTTCTTAACTCCTTGGGGCAAATATTTATGCATTCTATATTTCTTAAATATAGATTTTGTTAGTTTGTATGTAAAAATACACTTCATATATATTAATTCACCAATAGAATTAACATTTCAAACAATATTTTAGCACAACATATATGTATCTATTTAATAGCTGATTACTTTTATCTGTGCTTTTATACATACTGTAACTATTTGTCGACTTTGCTATATTAAAAATAAATATAATGAGTTTTCAATTGGTTAGATATTTTATTTTTCTTTCCACATGATAGTAGGAACATTCTAGATAATTTTTTTAAAATAATTGTCAAACCTTTTTTTTAATTATAATATGCATATTTTAATATATACTGTAAATTATAAATGTTGATAGAATAGAAAGAAAAGTATAAAATCATATAAATAATTTCTTTGGTTCTCTCTCTTCAATAATTTTATTTGATTACCAGTTGCTTTTATTTTTTATTTTTTAATGTATCAAGAGAAAAAAAGAACTTTCTCTTTTTAGTAAATTGTTTAATATTTAATTTTAATCTTTTAAGAGACATAAAATGTTATATTTAAGAGTATACAAAATAAGATTTTAATACTTTTGGTAAATTTTATTTTTAATTAGAGTTGTTGTTTTCCTTTTCTTTTTATTTATCTTCATTACAAAAAAATCAAACCAGTGTAATTAACTGATTATTTTGTTTTTCTTTTTCTAAAAAAAATTTTAAATTAGAAAGAAGTGCCAAGAATTTTATGATGTTTTTTTAATGTGTATGATTAAGGAGAGAAATAACTGAACAATTGTATTTGTAAAATTTACCCTAATTAGTTGTTATAAAAATTATCAGGTTAGAGACAGATTGTGATTGGCTTGTAGTCATAATTGGATATGTGAAAAAGTCAGAAGTCCCAAGTGTCTGGTAAGAAGAATTTATTTCTTAGCTGTTGAAGAGAGTAATCAAGTCTTAATTCAACTGATAAGAAGAAAAGAAGTAGAAGTATTCACCAAACTGTTGCATAGTACAGCAAAATCCTTAACGAAGCTGTTGCACAGAACAGCAAAAATTTTAAACCAAGCTTTTAACATATTATGAATTTAGTCATAAAAATGATTTTTACAATAAAAATCATGTGCTAAATTCAGCTAAAAGCTAGTCATCATCTTTCTCCATGTGATCTACCTTCACTATTACAAAATGTAGAGGAAAAGTTACCTCCTAAAGTAATTTGCAACCTTGTCTCCAACAAAGAGCATAAGTTTCTGTATGTGTTATTGCCACCTGAAAATTTTAGTGGAAAGAGGTAGATAAAAATTGCCATTGGTTAATCTGAAAATACTGCACACCATGAAAAGGACAAATTAATCATGCTCATGTGTAGAAGCCTTTAAGAAAAAAATTTGACTGGAAATTATAATTGGAAAGAAGGACTCCACAGAAAAATAAAATCATAGTTAAAAGTATTTTTTGTGTGTTCATACTATATTTTCATTATAGTAAAAGAAAAAATTAGAACTTTTTTATATATAAGTAATCTTTATTTTTCATAAGAATTTATCATTTCATATATTTTCATTAAGTTAATGTTTTCAAATTGAGAAACTTTTTTTTTAATCCATTCAATTTTTTTTATGAAAGAGTTTTCTTTAGAAAATTTAATTTTTTTAAACTTTATTTTTTTGTATGTGAAAATTATTTTTCCTACTAGAACTTAACAAAAGGTTAATTAAGTTAGGGGAAAGATTGTTATCTTTGATTTTGAAAATGTTGTTTTTTCAACTCTTAACTGTTTTAAAGAAATAAGTTAATAAATTAAAAAATAATTTAATGAATAGTAATCAACTTGTTAATATAATTTTTATAAAATTATATACTTTTTTGATGAAATGAATGTTTAAAATATACTATTATATTAATTTTTTATTTATAGTTAATCAATTAGTTATTAAATAATTATTTTAATGTATTTATTTAGTCCTTATTCCTTTCTACTCCTGTTACATGAATTGGTAGTGTATGTGACTTTATTTCAATATAGCTTAGTGTTCTAGATTTTTTTAATTATCCTAATAATATTATTTGCTTGTGGTAGGATAAATCTATGAATTATTTAAAGTGATTTAGAATAAGTTGCTGTATTTATTTATTTATCTTTTGCTTACAGTAATAGACTATAGAGCAGAGGTGGCCAAACTTTTAGATGTTGGGGGTACCATTTTTGGTGAAAGTGTACCTGGGGGTGACTACATTTTTTTCAGGGCTTTGAATTGGAAACCAGAAAACAAATGTTATTTGTTTTGGAATGAAAACCAGAACAGAAAAAAATAATGGTTTGAAGTTCTGGGTTTTTTTAGAATTTACTTATGAATTGCTGTTTTTTATAAGGGTTTTTTAGGTATTCAGAAAAATTGCTGAAGTTTTTAGAAAATATGAACTGATAAATTTTTTTCTAATAAAATATGAACTGTTGAAGACATTGTATATGACTACTATTAAATTACAAAATATTTATTAGTGGACTGTTCTCCATGGGGATACTTGTATGAGGCTTTAACTCACTCTCAAACTGCTAATTTTTATATTATTTTGCCAATTTTATGGTCATTTTATCAAAAAAATGTGCAGTATGATGCTTCCCTCTTTATAATTATTTTACTATTAAAAATAAGTAATATTTAAATTTAAAGTCATAACAATAAGATAAGGCCTGCTTTTCAATGTACTGATTGGTTGTTTTACATTCTCTACAAAAGGGAGCACTTATCAACAATTTTGAAAGTTCTACATTTTTTGCTTTGATTTTCAAAATAAAAATGTATGTTTTAGAGTATTTTTTACATATTTATTATTATTTTCATAAAATATGTGTAAAAATATAATTAGTTTATAATAGTTCAGATTTTAGTAAAAATTATTTATTTTTAAATGAAAGTAAATTGAGAAAGAAATCAATGACATAGGCTACATTTTGTAATAGGTTATGAAAAGTACATTTTATGTTGTCCACTATAGATTATTTTTATCAATTATAAATAGAAATTTATTTTTAAAGAAACTTTCATTTACTTTAATAATCTGAACAAATTATTAATTTGCTTTTTAGAAACTAAACTAAAACAAATATAATTTAAAACAAAATATTTTTACTGCTGATTCTGTATTGACCAATCAAAAAATTTAGAACTTTCATTCTCTCAGCTAATAGGTATTTTGAATGAGGTAAAGGTTAAATTACAATTATTAAATTACTTATGAAGTGTTTTAAAAAGTTCACAACTTATTACTTAACATCAGTTCATTAAAATCCTTGTTTCACCAGGACAAGTTACTTTCATTTCTGCTCAGAATAATGGCAATTAAATATTTCTAAGAATTTTAGCTCTAGTGTTATACAAAAATAATTTAGTTCTTTTCAGCTTCTTCCAACCTGTGTTTATTTTTGAGATCAACAATAACAACAGATATTATGTTAAATTTAACTATTTTTATATGAGAATAATTTTGAATTTTTTCTTTTTGTTCTTTTTTATTATTTTTTATATTCAAATCAGCTCTGAACATATCACTATAATTTGTCAATGTTCATGACATTTTGATGCTCAATTTCCAGAGACTTGAGATTGATGTCTTGGCTATCCCTAGTATAGAGTTCTAGCTTCATGAGTTAAATCAAATCATAATAATTAGTTATATGGATTAGGGATTATTATTAATTAGGAATTAAGTTTATAGTTAGCCAGTATAATTATATACTATATGCCCAGGGCATTGATGATGATCAGCATGCTTTAGGGCCTCAGCTTTATTTGACTTTGTGTTTTTATATATTCTTTTGAATTAACACCTGGTCTGTGCATCCAAATTATTGTGTTGTATTGCTGTCTTAAGTTTGGCCATGACTAAACAATTAGCCTGGTCTTTAATGAACCCCTTTCAAATCCTGTCACAAGGTTGATGATTTTTATTGTTGATCATTTATGATGATGAATGATTATTAATCTTCTCTGTAATGCTGTGTGAGCTAATAATTAGTCCATTGCAGATCTCTCATACTCATTATATTCATTATCATTTTTTATTTAATTTTATATTTTGTTTATTTGGGGATGATGATGATTTTTCATCTCCTCATAATTCAGTCCTAAATATGGAGTACTGTTACAAATGGCTATTGTGGGGCCTTGTAACCCCACACTCTCTCTTATTAAACCTCTATCCATACATGTATTTGTGTTCATCATATATATAAATATTTTTCCAACATTAGGCTTTTTTTGTTAATGCTTTTATAGTATGTAATAGAGCTTAATCTATATATTAAAACAAGTTTATACTTTTTATCAGCTTATATACATAAGTAGGCAGACTTATAAATAGTCTGCCTATAAATCATCTACTTATTAATTGATAAGCAAGGAAATTTTAATAATCTTCAGTTTAATTTTAGATTATATAATTTCTGTATTTTATGAACAACAAGTGATGTCATTGTAAAGAAAAAAATGAAACTCCAATCATAGGCTGTTTATAAGTATATATTAAAATCTCCATGCACTTACCTACCAGTAATAATTTAAAAGCATTTGCGTTTCCTCACTTATGCTTAAAGCATATTCTTATATAAGCCAACCATTACTGACTGTGCTAGTATGTGCCTGATTTTCAAATTGACATTATATTGTAAAAATTCAGGTATTCTATCACAGAAGAGAGATGGAATCTCATTTTTAATTACCTGCAATTAAAAATATATTAATTATGATTAAATGTAATTCATATTATTAAATACTAAAATAATTGCAATTCTAAAAAATGAAATGAACTTCCTGTCATATGCTGTTTTTATGTGTATATCAAAATCTCAGCTCTTAACAATAATAGATTTACATTTATTTATAATTAATATGTTTTAATTGTAAGTGGTTAAAATGAGATTCTGTTTCTCTACTGTGACAGAATATCCAAATTTGTACAATATAATTGTCAATTTGAACATCAGGCATATAATAGATTCAAATCCTAAGATAATCACAATAAATAATTGTTGGTGTATATAAGAATACACTTTAAGCATAAGTGAGAACTTACTTATGCCTTTAAACTATTAATGGTGAGTGAGTGCAAGGAGATTTTAATATACTCTTATGAACAGTGCATGATTGGAGGTTCATTTCATTCTTCATTACAATTATTTCAGCACTTAATAATAGATTACAAGTAATGTCAGTTAGACACCTATTAAATTATGAATGACCACATAAAATAGTATATTAATTTCTCTGGAAACCTAAAATTTAACCCAGCATGGAGACTAGTTGCAATTTACCTTGGTGTTAGAAGCTGTTTTTTAGTTAAATTTATCATACTATTTTAGTAGACATTACAGAATAAAAAATGATAAGCAGAAGGATTAAAGTAAATGAATTAAATATTTTTTCATTTTAATTAATAGAAATAAAACTATAACTGTATTAACAATGATTGTTATTGTTTTTAATATACACCCTAAATCAAATTGATTCAAAAATAGTTTTTTAATTAATTTTTAACTCTTTAAATATAAACTCCATTGTAATTTTATAATTGCATGTACATGTCCACTAAAATAAACACTTTTGTTTTAAAAATTGTTGTCTTTCTTTGTAATATTAAAACTTCATACTTTTCCAAAAACAAGAATAAATTAAATAATTCATTTATATTTGAGACAGATTTTTTTATATTTAAATTTAGTCAATAATATAATATTTCAAAATATCAAAAAATATTAATTAATCAATATTTTTAAGTTATTCTAAATCTTATTTTGGATACTTATATAAATAAATTCATTACTTATGCTTTAAATATTTTATGCAAACACATTATAAAGTTACACTTTCACTGTGTAGTGTGCCATGAGAAACAATCTATCTCATTATATATGTAATCAAATAATTTATTGATACTACAAATATATAATTATTGAAGAGATATTAACACTTTATGTGCCATCTATAGGACCATACAATTTTTTCACATATTATTCCATTAATAAAAAATGACTAATGCCATCCCAATACATGTTTCAAACTCTGCTTCCAACCGATATTTAAGAAATAAGCAGCACTCATCAACATAGCAATGTTATTTTTAAATGTTATTTTTAAATACAACCACTATGTATAACTTGAATGTTTAAATTCATAGCATACCTAACATAGCCATATTTGTAATAGTTTAATTATATTAATCACAAAGTAGAACTATATGAAGTTCATTTTTGTTACAAAAAACTCAGCACACAAACAAATATCTTAATATGTAATCTAATAACTTACTGATGCTATAAGTATGTAATTACTAAAGAAATATTAATTATTCATATACTATCCAGAAGATTTTTTAAACATTCACTCATCCCTACCATAATAAAAAGTTGATCAATCTTGACAAAATTTGTATTTTGGGACAATTTTTTATTAGTATGATAACATGAAAGTTTACAAGATTCGCTGAATGGAAGTTTTAAAATCTTTTCTTTAATTTTATATAAATATATATATGTGTGTGTGTGTGTGTGTGTAGCATCAGAAAATTATATATTAAGATATTTGTTTGTAGATGGAGTTCTGAATGAAAAAGAGAATCTCTATATATGGCAATATTAAATTTGGATATGACTATATCAAATTTGCTAATTTGAACATTTAAGCATTATTATTAAATTGTGTGTAGCAAGGGTGCTTAACCTGCAATGGCTACAACATGATTAATAATGTAAACACTATAACTAATATTGCTCATGAGAAAAGTATAGGAACTTAAAATAAGTAAAACTAAAAATAATTTTAAAATGATTTATTTCAGACTGGAACATGTACTACATATTTTTCAATGGCTACAATATTTTATAACATAATTGCTACAGCCTGTATCTATTATTGGTCATGAGAAAAATGTTATTTTATGGCTTAATTTAGATTCTAAATGTTCATTTAAAATAAGGAAACAATGAAAAAAAAAATATTAAGCATTACTTTAAAAAAATATATTTGTGTAAGAAAATATAAATATACATTTATAATGAGATATTATATAGCACTATGTTTTTATACTGTAATAGTGATATTAGTGATTAAGCCAATGCACATGTGCTTTAAAGATAAATTATAAATGAATACTCTCACTTTTCCCGACACAAGATATAGTATTTTAGAAAGGATGGAATGAATCCAGCCATCCTTTCGACCCAAACATTTGTGTATGAGCAAATCTTAAGCATATGGAAATGAGAGCGTGAAGGTGTTAAGCAATCACTTTAAATTACATTTGTTATGTTTTAACAAATGATGCTTGCAAAATCTTTACAACACCTTCATGCTCTCATTTCCATGTGCTTAAGATTGACCCATACATAAATGTTTGGGTCAAAAGAATGGATGGATTCATTCCATCCTTTGTAAAATACTATATCTTGTGTCAGGAAAAGTGAGAGTATTCATTTATAATTTATCTTTAAAGTGCATGTGCATTGGCTTAAATGCTAATATCACTATTACAGTTTAAAAACATAGCGCTGTATAATCTCATTATATATGTTTAATTTCAACTAAAAGAATGACATGTCATAAATTGTAAAGATTTTGCAAGCGTCATTCATTCAAACATAACAAATGTAATTTAAAGTGACTGCTTAATACCTTCATGCTCTCACTTCCATATGCTTAAGATTTGCCCATACATAAATGTTTGGGTTGAAAGGATGGGTGGATTCATTCCATCCTTTCTAAAACACTATATCTTGTGTTGGAGAAAGTGAGAATATTCATTTATAATTTATCTTTAAAGTGAATGTGCATTGGCATAATTGCTAATATCACTATTATAAATATACATTGCAAAAAATTGAGACATGAAATTATTACATTTAGAATACAACCAGTATAAAATACCTCTAATAAAAACACAAGATATAAATACGTTTATATGATGCATTTCTAAAGTAACTGATAGAGACACATCTGTTCAATTCATAAAATTCTAGGAAATGGAAGGCATATTAAAATTTTGTATGATGTAACATGCTGCTTGGAGCCATTTCAGGTTAAATTAGAACAATGTTGCTATGTTGATCAATGAGTGTTTTAGTGTACATACTGCTGAGCTAAAATATATCACGCTAACAATGATTTTTTTTTTATTAGTATGAGTGAAAGTATCTTTTCAAATTACTTTATTTTATTAGACTGTTTTTAAGTATATGTAGGTATAATGTTAATGTTTACAATGGTCACAGAGACTTACAAATATTTAGTTTAATTTCTTTTCATTTATTATTTTTGTTATTGTTACTACTACTGCTCCTGAAGCTGTTGCCACTACTGTTGCTACTACCACTATTACAGCTGCTACTACATTACTATGTCATTTGGCTATTATATAACTGTTTAAGATGCATTTGGAAAAAGGTTAAAGCCTTTCTCTTTCTAATTACATACTGCCTGTGCATTCTATAAATAATTTGAATATTACTTATATTTTGTTCTAAGCCACTCACATTCAAGTGTATATAGTGTGCAATAGCTCACATTTTGGTGATAAACATTGATTAGAATAGAATGCATATTATTTAATAAACTGTAAATGTATAGTACTTTGAAAATGCATAGATATATGCTTTTTTGTATGTGTGTTATGCATGAACAAATCAAGATCACAGTATAAACAAAAAAAATTCTTTAAAATAATAAATTAGTTATTAAAAATAAATTAAGTGGTCACATTTACATATATTTTACTGAGTGTGTGTATTCACTCATTCATTCACTGAAGCAATAGGAATAAATAAAAAAATATTTACTATATTTTTATTTTTAAAATTATAAAATATCTTACTTTTATCAGTATTAAATATACTCTTGGCAATATTCTTTTCAAAAACTTTTTTCTCTTCTAAAAGCATCATAGTGATCTTGTTATCAAGATTATCAAGAAATTAGGATCTCTAATTATTTTGACATTATTAAAATCCTTGTCAACTTTTAGTATGTTCTAAAATTTTGTAAAATTTTTAGCATTACACTCAGAAAATATTTTGTTACAATAAAATACCACATATCAAACTGGAAAGGATAATTAAGGAAGAATAGAATAAATGTGTTTTAACATAAAATAAACAAATTTTATTAATATATATAATCCAAGATGAAAAAACAACTATTATCATATAAACATGATCATGTACACAGTACTGAGAGAAGAAAAAATGGCTGCCAAATATTGTAAAATTTGTAAATTATAATGGGTTTTTTTTTTTATTTGTTTGTTTAAATTTTTCTTTGGATAATGTATAATTGAAGTCTATGCTTAGATGCAGCATAGTTTATAGTTTCACTGTATCTACATCATAATAAATCCATGGAAATATTTAATCTAACATTGTAGTTCTCTGGTGAAAATGAATCTTTTTTTTTTTCAGAATGTAAAGAGAAAATGTGATTCTTCTAAGTTCTCATCATTATAAAGATTCTATCTGAGTTTAAATCCACTTGAAAGTGACTTTTATTTCTAATTCAATTAAAGATAAAAAAAAAAAAAAAGAAGAAGCTATTGTTAGTTACTAGAGCAAAATTGTGCAGCTTATGGCTATCAATAGTAATTGATAATTATCTGGCAACACTATTGCCAAACATATTTCTAATTATTATTTTTTATCTTTGTATATATCATAATTAATCCAAAAAAATGTTTAATATAATACATCTAATTAAGTGGAGTGAATTGTTCTATCTCAGATTATGACTAAATAATACTCTGTTAGCAAAGAATGATCTACATTTGGTCCTGTCTATATTCATTCTCACCAAAAGCCATTCATAAATGGGAAAAAGTATATCATACATTCAAAAAATTAGTGAAAGAAAGGAACAAGCAAAAAATATAGCTTGAAGCGATATACAAAACAATCCATGAATCATGAATATATTAACACATAACTTTTTAATTTTTTTTAGATTATTAATTTGATTTTTGATGAACTTTCTTACATCCATTGATTATTAAGGCTTCCACTAGGTGGCACTACTGTATGGAAAATTGGTTAGTGTTAATAACAGCTTGTGTATGAAATGATGATCCATTAGATGTTTTGTTGGTTTTATACTATTCCTGCCTATGGGGTGATGGAGACTGTGGTTTTTGATAAACCAAGGATGCCAAACTGTATAGATTCTGAAATAGATTCAGATCTATATGACTATACAAGTGAATGAACTTGGATTGAAAACATTAAGGTGTTTCATCTTGAGCTCCTAGCTTTATAGTTAACTAAATAGTAATAGTAACTTCTGGAGGGTTGCATTCGATCCACAGATCTAGGTGCAGTGATCTCAGATCCAATGCTCCTCACTGATGAAAGCCACAAACTAGAAACTAGTCTGGGAATATTGGATGAGTACGCACTAGATAGGAAATTTAGGCATAAACCTTTTTGCATCCATTAATTACTCTGGCTTGAACTGGATGGGACTACTGTATGGAGAGTTTTGTCTGAGTTTTAGCATACATTATTCAGAAAATGTAATTGAATCTTTTATGCTGTATTTAAATCAGGCAAATCAAATCTTATAATTATTTTAATTTGAGGTACATTAAACTTAGATTATTTTATATTTATATTTACAATCTCATAACATTAATGAAATATCAGTTTATAAATATAAACATCATATAAGCATAAACAATGAGGATTGCCAATTCCTCAACAAGCTTTGAGATAAATGCTTAGCCAGAGCCAGCACTTAAAATATCTCTGTCAGGAAACCCCTCCCCCAAACCCCTGACCATGGTTTCATGCTTTGGCACTCCTCAGAGAGATGCCAGGGTAGGTTCAGACACTAGATCTAAAAATACCAACCCAAAGCCAAGCACTTATCTAAAAGTTATCTATTGAGTGGAAAATCTGAAATTTTCAGACATCTACATGTCTTCAAACCCAGCTATCCAACTCAAATAGCTATATGGAGCTGATAGATCTTCAGCCATACCATATATTAGTCTTAGCAATATAACATAGCATAAGACTTAAGGCAGAGACTATAAATAGACAAAATAAGAGTCATAGATCACATGATCCTATCTCTTAAGCTTGTAAGTTGTAAACAATGAGGATTGCCAATTCCTCAACAAGCTTTGTGATAAATGCTTAGCTAGAGTCAGCACTTAAAAAATCTCTGTCAGGAACTCCCCCCAAACCCCTGACCATGGTTTTATGCTTTGGCACTCCTCAGACATTAGATAAATGCTTGGCTTTGGATTGTTATTTTTAGATCTAGTGTCTGAACCTACCCTGGCACCTCTCTGAGGAGTGCAAAAGCATGAAACCATGGTCGGGGGTTTGGGGGGGGGGTTCCTGACAGAGATATTTTAAGTGCTGGCTCTGTCTAAGCATTTATCACAAAGCTTGTTGAGGAATTGGCAATCCTCATTGTTTATAACTTACAAGCTTAAGAGATAGGGTCATGTGATCTATGACTCTTATTTTGTCTATTTATAGTCTCTGCCTTAAGTCTTATGCAATGTTATATTGCTAAGACTACTAATATATGGTATGGCTGAAGATCTATCAGCTTCACATAGCTATTTGAGTTGGATAGCTGGGTTTGAAGACATGTAGATGTCTGAAAATTTCAGATTTTCTGCTCAATAGATAACTTTTAGATAAGTGCTTGGCTTTGGGTTGGTATTTTTAGATCTAGTGTCTGAACCTACCCTGGTACCTCTCTGAGAAGTGCCAAAGCATGAAACCATGGGCAGGTGGGTGGGAGGGTTCCTGACAGAGATATTTTAAGTGCTGGCTCTGGCTAAGCATTTATCACAAAGCTTGTTGAGGAATTGGCAATCCTCATTGTTTATAACTTACAAGCTTAAGAGATAGGGTCATGTGATCTATGACTCTTATTTTGACTATTTATCATATAAGCATAGTATAATGTATTTCAAATTTAAATGAAATTAGTAAATTCCCCTAAGCTATGAAAAAAATAATACTCATACATCAGTAAATGATAAAGAGTAGAATCAGCTTTCAATAGTTATAAGCTTTCATTTATTGACATTACTATAAATAAAGAATAGAAACTATATATTAGCCTGATTTAAATGTGGGATAAATGATTCTGAAATTATAATTATATATACAGAGTGCATATACTCTTATTTTTAACAACCACTTATTATTAAAATATAATATATATGCTACAAGACATGATGGATGTACCTTAAGCTCACTATAATTTATATATATATATTTTTTATATTAAATCACTAAATATCATATGATCATCATTTACATGCTTACACAAGCTGTTAAAACTGAGGCAAAACATCCATACAGTAATGCCACTCAGTGCAAATCAGGATAATCAGTGGATGCAAGAAGGGTTGTGCATAAAATTCTTATCTAGTACCTACTCATCCAATATCTCCAGACTAATTTTTAACTTGTGACTTTCATCAGTGATACACAGACTTTTTGCACCCATTGATTACTCTGGGGTTGCACTGAGTGATCCTACTATATGAAGAGTCTTGCCTGTTTTAACAGCTTGTTTAAGCATAGGAAATGTTGATCATGTGATGTTTAGCGATTTAATACTAATTCTGCCTAATATAATGATGGTGACTATGTTTTTAAAGAATCAAAGAAACCAAAAAGTATAGAGACTGAACTTGGTTCAAATCTATATAATTATACAAGTGATGGAGCTTGGCTTGAAAATATTACTGTGTTTTCATTTTAGACTCATAAGTAAAAAGTGTTTTGCTGAATGGTTGCATTAGATCCTAAGATCTAGATACAGTGCTATCAAATCTAACGCTCCTTACTGATTAAAGTCACAAGCTAGAAACTAATTTGGGGAATTGGATGAATAGGCATTAGATAAAGATTTTATGTACAAACCTTCTTGCATCCATTGTTACTCTAGCTTGCACTGAGTGGCACTACTGTATGGAGAGATTGCCTCTATTTTTTAATATTAATATTTAAAATATAAGATTTAATTCCAGTTTCCTTCTTTTTATTATATATACGTTTAGTTTGCATAAAGAGTGAATTCCTTGTGTTTTTAAATTTACACTAAATCTTTGGAAACTGCTCATTGATTAAATCTTTAAAAGAACCATTGCTGATTCTAGGATTTTGAGTTCAAATCCAAGTAAATTCCAAGATTTCTAAGCAACTTATTGAATTTTTTTCAGGTGGCCACATAATAGCCAGTACAATTATTAGAAAGTTAATGGGCATCTAACTATTCTTAGCTACAGTGTAAAACAATAAAGATTAAACCATTCATTAACTGTTGACCAACTGAAAGATTGAAAAGAAATGATTTGTTCATTCTCAGTTGTTTTTTTCTGTGGAAAGATGCTGAAAGATTTTATCTTTAATGTGGGCTGCTTATTTTTATACATATATATATACACCTTTCCCCCCCCCTATAGCAAAAGGATGTGAGTCAATCGTGTTGTTTACGTTAAAACCAATGTATTGACACTCATCTGACTATTTCTGTACCTAATATTAGCTCGTTACCTAAGTTTAAATCGGCATTGGAGACCAACTGAAAAGGCTATTCTTATTATTGTATACATGTAACTTTTTTTTATGTTAATGTTTTATTGATATAGGTATTATTTCTTTTCTTTTTTAAAAAAAATTCAGAAAATGACAAAGAAGACTGTTATCGCTAAAAAAAAAAAAAAAAAACTGTTAAAATTGTCATGGTTAATTAAGATTACGCAATTTTGTTAAAACATCTGGTTTTTGTTGTGATTGGGGGGGGGGGAGATTATTTTAAAGTTAAAAATAAAATATTGAACTATTCCATCATTTAGTATAAGTATTGAATGTCATTAGAAAAATGTAACTTTATCTAAATATTCCAAATCCATTCAATCAAGTTAGTATATGTACAATGTGGAGAAGTATTTATTATTCTCTTCTATCTGGCGTTGTTGCCTGACGATAGACAATACTAGGCTGGGAATCGAACCTGGATCCTAGTTTCTTGTCTTCTATCTGGCGTTGTTGCCTGACGATAGACAATACTAGGCTGGGAATCGAACCTGGATCCTAGTTTCTTGAATATTGAATTTTAAGGTAAAACTCTAGCCAACTGAGTTATCCTGTCAAAGGAAACAATCAGTAGAAATTTCATCTACTTATCAAAACCCTTCAGAAAAACATTAAAAATAAAACCTTTCTCCTTTTTTCTTCATTATTTTGCGTTAAAATCTCTGCATGATTGTTATAGAGAGTATGACGATTGCGGAAAACATTCTCTATCCAAATTGTCATTTTTCTAAGAATAGAATTTTGAAACTTTCATCTATGTATTTAAGGTATTGTAGTCGAAAATTGTTTTCTATTTTTTCAGAAACTAGTAGCAGTACCATCTTTACGCAACTACTTTTTGCAAAAATCTTTTAATTAACGTTTAAATTGTAATTTTCATATCTAAAAATTATATATGCAGAAATTTTGTACCTCCTATTCCTCTCCCCCCGGTGTCTTATGCAGTCTCAAAATTGATTACTGCATACCTAGAACAAACTAATCGTTATATATATTTACATATTAAACAATTTGTTATCTTTCTATGGATGACAGCCAAGATCTGATTTTTAAGATTTGTTAATTTTAAAAAAATGAAAATAAAATATCTTACATGGTTTTGTTAATACTGCAAACACTAGCTTAATGAAAAAGTAAAATTATTTTTAGTTTCCATTGATAAAAACAAAAATGTTTCCTTAAAAAAAAAAAATTGAATTAAATGTTGAAACTAAAGTAGAAGATAAATTTTAGTTGTATATATATATTGGACTATTTCCATCATCTAATATGAAGTATTGAATATCTTTAGAAAAATGTAATTTTATTAAATTTTCAAATTACATTCAACTGTTAGTACAGCACAGAGGTTAGTAATATATGCAAAAGATTTCAAGTAGTATTTTTCTTCTGTCTTCTTCAGGTGTTGCTGGTCTGACCAATGACAGTACTAGCATAGATCTGGACCCTTAGATTTTTGAATAATGCATTAACCAACATATCTAGGAGTCCAGGTTTGATTCCTATGCTAGTTCTGTCACTGGTCAGGCCAACAATACCTAAAGAAGAGAGAAAAATAATATCATTCAAAACGTTGTGCATATACTAATCTGCATGCTATTATTAGCAGTTGAATGTAATTGGAAAATTTAAATAAAGTTAAATTTTTCTAAAGACATTCGATATTTAATATATAATTAGAAGGGATTTGAACTCAGGCTTTCAAGTTTCCTACAGCTATTCACTTCATCTTCAATATAGGCAATATACCTGTATTTAAATATTAATTTTAGATGATGGAAATAGTGCATATATAAATACTAATAAAATAACATCACAAACTTTCAGGAAAACACTAGGAGCTAAATTGTTTTTAAGTTTGGCAAAATACATCTCTACTTATAAATTGCTGTAAAGATTAGATAAAATAGTCTTTAAATGGCTCACTGTTAGAAAAAACCTCTCCAACAGACCCAGATAAAGAAATGCTAAAGCAGAAGACAATAATCTCCAGGTTAGCCAACAGATGGGGAAATTTTGGGGTGATTTTCCTTTACTCTTTAGTATTTGAATACAAGTATAATTTATATACATGGAGTTTAGATGTAATTATAGGGGATTTGAACACAGACTTTCAAGCTCTCTTCAATTATCTACTTTATCTCATACAACCAATATACTTGACCACATACATGTTAAAAAGATAAAATGATCCTCTAATATATGCATTTCGTACTGAACCAATACTCATCAGTTGATTCAAATTGTCATCTGTCATATATATATATACAATCAGTGCTTGATTTATATTAAAATATCAAATCTTCAAACTTTAATGGACATGCTTCAGTTTATTCCATCTTCCAATACTTAGCCATCCATATCATTGAAAATCTGATGATAGAATGCCCATATTTCTTGTTAATACCAATATTATTATCATGCCCATGTTAACATTAAGTCATTCTGACCCGTCATATATAGGACCCTGTTCACTTAAATACACATTTTGCACCCAATATTGGATGGTTAGTTGATTATGTATTTAATTAAATCTTATTGGAATCTGAAAAAAAAAGTCACGTTTTATCTGGCTCAGATTTGAATCCATATTATAGAAATGGCAAGTGCTTGCGTGTCATGGTATCCTGAAGCAAATTTTATATATAGATAGATATGTAGATTTCGGATGCAAATATACTTAATTAATAATCTACAATCATATGATCAGCGTCATCCAAAATGCTTGACATCCATTAATGCAATTTATTCACGCATCTTAATATTTAAAGTTGCACCGCAAGTTTTATATATATACAAACATTAAGTAAAAAGTTTACTTAAATCCTTGTTTTTCTTAGAAAATTATCTTAAATAATAATCGAAAACCTAAACTCTTATTTTCTAATTCAGTTGATTCCTATTCAAATAAATTCTGCAACACAAAATGGTTTTCCTTTTCCTTTTTATTTTTTTCAAAAATTACTGTAAAATAAAATATAACTTTATAACGACAACAAAAAAAATTGAATTAATTTCTATTTTTAGAAAATAATAATGCAATCAATTCATATAGACTGTATATATATGATTTAAGTTTCTCTCTTAAAAAAGCAAGTTTGTTAACTTTTTAATAATTCTGTAGACAAAAGAGTTTATAAACACGCAATATAAATAATACATCATCATCATCTATGATATTTACCATTGCTGATCATCCTTTAAAGAGATATTAGATCGTTCTACAACTGCATGCAGCATTTCACAGTTAATATATTTTTATCAATTATAATGTATATGAACCGGGGGGGGAAAAATCCAAATACTGCCTCTCGGGTGACGTTACATCAAAAAATCTAATGGAAAATTAACAGCCGCAAAATAACTGAAGACATTTCAAAAGATATACCAGTGTCAATATAAGAACTATAATCCTTGCTCACTGTCGCAGAAATTTTAAATGTCTCTCTACTAATATTGTTTTCCTATGATCCCAGACTTATGAAATACTCAGCATCTTGATTTTATTTGTATATATACTGTATATATTAATATTTGTTAGATAATCTGTTGTAAAGCAAGTTTTATAATTCCAAGTTTCTTTTAGAACAAGTGTGGAAAAACTATAGCCTGGGACCCATATAAGGTTTGCAACAGTGCTGTGTGCAGTCCACAGCCCCAGAACAAGCTGGTTTTTTTAATTCTGTCACAAAAATGTTAATTTTTCTGCATATTATATCAGTTTTTGAGTTATAAGCATAGCAGGAACTGAATTGGATCAAACCAGAAGATCCCATACGATATTCTTGCCTAACGATAAGCATCTAGATTATTCTACGAAGATTGTGATATCAAAATTTCATTACAAAATTGTTTCATTCTCAAGTTACCATGGGAACAAAATTCAGTCACATACAAGCAAAAATACATGCACATGCATGCTTAAGACACTACACTTCATCATAAAATTACCCCAAGTGGATTTTAGAAACATTATTTTATGAAAATGTATTGAAAATATGAAGTCAGTTTCTAGCTGATTACAATACTTTCTTTTACTAAGAGCAGCTCATATATTGAAAATTAAAAATATTTTTTATATGCGACTCACTAGACACCTTATAGAAATCTGTGTCATTCTTTACCCATTTATGTTTTTAAAAAATGCATTGTGATCAAGTAATAATACAGACACATATATATATTAACCCGTAAATGCCAGAAGCTAATTGGTTATTATATGTGAATCATATTATCGCATCCAATGTTCAAATAAAGCAATAGAATATCAAGACAATACTGTCTTGACAACAGATTGTTGAAATTCAATTTTATGTAAGCATTGGGTGGAGTAATGTGATTTATATATCTATATAGTAAGCCAAATATCTCTTTATTAAATTGGAAATTATATAAATAAATTATTAAATATTTAGATTATCCGGTCATAAAATTTATTAAAACATCATCATGTAGTAACAATGTCCATGATGTACAAATAAAAAATGAATATACTTTTTTTTATTATCTATGTTCTTATATAGACTATAGATTTAACAGTGTATTTGACATCAACTATTCCTCTGTTTGACATCAATTTTTCTAATTGCAAAATTGGGGGAAATGTATCTGATGAAATGGAGATAAGCCTATCTTGATGTCAGAGATCAAATGAGCTATTGATGATGCATCCCAAAATTCAAATGACGTTTCAATTGGTAACCCATCCATCTATGAAAATACTATAAGATATGTTTTTAGATAAATCATTCACATATACTGGCATTAAATTAATTTATGATTGTTCCCAACAGCAGTTTTTCTTAGTAAATTTTATAGATGGTCTTTTGGCACAATGTGTATGTTACATGGACAAAAAGAACAAACTTTATTAGACATCAGTGATTATTGTCCTTTCTTCAGTAACATTAGATCTAACCTAATGTTCTCCAAATATTTTGTAAACAAGATATTGATATCAAGCTTCATGATTGGTGACAACAAAATAAAAAAACAATAGATGCAAAGCAATATTTCAAAATAAAAAAATCTTAATCTGTTCATCTCTTCCACAAATACAGAAATCAACAATGTTTTAGAGATCTTAAATATATATCCAAAAAATTTAGGAATTAAAATGTGGCCACATGGAATTTCTAATAAGTGGGATTCTTTATAGCCTAAGTGAAAAATAAGATCACTACCACACAAAATTATTAATCATTCATAAAACATGAAGAAAAATAATGATCAAGGAACAAAATATAATAAAACTTTATTTAATGTAACATGTTAAATGTTAATATATCATTTCTACCATATAACTTAATGTTGTATAAAGTATTTAATTAAAGTGAAAGGCTGAAAACCTCTTGCATATGCTTTTAGAATGCTTATATATCAGGCAATCAGATATAATGATGACTGTATAGGGAGCTCTTAAATCACAACACAAGACAGATTTTATAAGAAAAGGGTGGTTCCACGTTTCTCTTTACTTAAATTTATATATATATATAAGCCACTCTGAAGCATTTTGTTTTACAAGCGTGAAGTTTTAAACATCTTCACATTTAACTTACTGCTTATTATTTATAAATCAACAACATGGAATCTTTCGATTTACTACAAAGTAATTTTTCAGATCTTAAGAATTAACAATAACATATGTAAGTAAAGAGAAAGGTGGAACCACCTTTTTTCAACAAAATCTTTTTCTTGTGTTGTGACTTAAAAGCTCCCTATACAGTCATCATTATATCTGATTGGCTGTCTTATACACATTCTAAAAACACATGTGAGAGGTTTTCAGTATTTCACTTTAATTACAAACTACTTGCACTTAATATATAATATTTATAAAGTATTTTTAAAGTATACGGGGGTCAATACCAAATCAAATCAACTCAGATAAAAGTTATGTAACTCTATATTATACCTTTAAATATAAATCAATTTGAATAAAGCTGCCAAAAACATCTTGATTGATTTGAAATTCACTTTCATGGTTATCATTTTTAAATTTATGGTTTATATAAATGTTTTTCTAGCACACAAAAAATGGATATCTTTTCATATGAACATGGTGCTCTTGGTGCTAGATAGTCTTACACTGATAAAATTGATAGTTGCTAATTTGATTGTTTAATGGGTAATTCATTATATATATTTATTGTTGTTAAATTATTATTATTATTATTATTATTATTATTATTATTATTATTATTATTATTATTATTATTATTATTATTATTATTATTATTATTATTATTATTATTATTATTATTATTATTATTATTATTATTATTATTATTATTATTATTATTATTATTATTATTATTATTATTATTATTATTATTATTATTATTATTATTATTATTATTATAGAAAAGGGAGTAAATCTTTGGTCATCTACTTTTTATTAATTTACATGCACTTATCCATATGCATCAATTCAAAAAGCATAAATGGATCACTTATGTTTAGAGCTTATTGTTATATAAGCCAACCTTTGCTTACCATGCTGAAGTCAAAGCAAGCACTATGTAAACTGATTATTTATTACAGTAAATTGAAACTTTAATATTTATTTCTAATCATGGGTTGTTAAAAATAAGATTCTATCTCTCTCCTGCTATAGAATAAATACGTTTATACAATTCATTTGTCAAGTTTTATATATCAAGCACCCAATAGATTAAAATCCAAATTTCAGCACTGTGACTAAAGGTTAGCTTATATAATGATAAGCTCTAAGCATAAATGTTTCATTTATGTTTTTTGAACTGATGCTTATGGGTAAATGCATGTAAATTAGCAAGAAGTGGTATGACCAAAAATTTATTCCCTTCTCTATATTACATACAAAGTCAAGCACTATATAAATAGACTACTAGTATTACTGCTATTACTACTACTACTACAACTACTACTACTATTACTATTATTATTATTATTATTATTATCATGATCATAATGTTTGTTTCAAAGCAAACATTATTGAGTATCAATTGGTTACATCAAATAAGATTGCATTAGGGTTCCACATTCTTGTGTGAGAAATTCTTTTTAATATTGTTTTATTCCTTGATTCTGAAAGTTACCTTTTTCAACTAGGTAAAAAACATTCATTGTTATGATGATTGGGAATAGCAGATCTCATTTTTTTAATTTAATTTTTTTAAGAGTACTAATTCCAGTCCTTGTCATAATACTGGGTGCATTTTGAAGAGAGACCATGTCAGGGTGAAAATGTCCTGTGGTACAAGAATACTGTCTCTATACTTCAGTTTTTTGTAGGTGTTGGGGTGTCTTCTTGGATTGTTTCCAAATGTGAATGTGCAACAGGTGCACAAATATGCATATAATCTGAAGGTGTTTGCACCTATTCTTGGTATTGCTGTTTTTTGTATGCATCTAATATGTTGCCTATTGTGATATTGTTTTGTCTATAGTTGTTCTGTAGCATTAGTCACACTTTTCCAAGTCTAGACAATCATATAGGAAGTGGGCTTGGGTTTCTTTCTCTCAAAGTCAATGGATTACAGCTCTGGATTTATCACTTCCTGTGTTTGAACATTTTACACACTCACTATCAGTAAATCATTTTATTATTATAATAGGATTTAATCATTAATTATTATAAATTTAATTATATGTTTCTTAATAAAGATAATGCAGTATTTTAGTTCTGCAGTCTTCATTTTTATTAAAAAAAATTCAGAATATTTATTGGAAAATATTTTGGAATCAAAAGGCTACAAAAAATCTTGTGTAATATTAATGATTAACACTAACCAACATGGCTATGTGATAAAATAGAAAATATGTTATTTTAATGGAAATCAATGCCCGGAATCTGAAAAAGTTGTCAATTTCTTCATTTCACATTTCATTGTGATGCAATTCTGTTTATTTAGTATCTACATCTGTAAAATATAGCACTGAGAGATGTTCTCACAAATCTTCCATTATAATTCAATTATATAACTTTAGTCATGATTGTGTGCATTTAATTATTTAGGATTGCAGTTATATTAATTGTTATATTATGGTTTAGTTTTGACAGAGGGTAAACTCTCCATACAGTAGTGCCACCAGTGCAAACCTGAATAATTAATAGATGCAGGGGGGTTAGTGCATAAAATTTCTATCTAGTGTCTACTCACCCAACATCTGTAGACTAGTTTCTAGTTTGTGGCTTTCATCAGTGTTGGGATATTGGATGAGTAGGCACTAGATAGGAATTTTATATACTAATCTTTTTGCATTCATTGATTATTCTGGCTTACACTGGTGGTGCAACTGTATGGAGAGTTTAACTTCTGTGTAAACAATTTGTGTAAGTATAAGAAATGGTGATCATGTGATGTTTTGTAGTTTAGTTTTGACTGGTACATTCATAACAAACTCCTTTTAGATATGCAATAAAAAGGCTGTGATGGAAGTTGAGATATAGGTAAAAAGTCAGATGCTTCTCTCAAACAACTTGTATAAACAGAAGTGTTTTAAACCTCAGACCTATTTTATTCAGTTGGAAATGTTAGGATGACATTCCATTTCAACATTGTATATCATTTTGTGCTTAAAACATGATCCAAAAAAATTATTTGTCATGCATCTTTTACTTTTATTTTTATCTATGCATGTGTTTTGTGAATTTAAAAACTTTTATTTTAATCTTTATTCATGAAATTTTTATTATAAGTATTTTAATAATATCGTGATTAGTGTAGCAGAGATGCACAGAAGATATTATCTACAGAGACCTCCAGAGAGCATTCAAGAACTGCGAAAACATGCCAGTTCAACAAAAACTGGAATAGGGTGACTGAGGATTTTTATGGAGTGTAATGTAAGCTGTCAAGTCATGTAGCTTTTTCTTTGCTTAACAAATTGTTTTGCTTGTGTGATATATCTCTCTTCTCTACATCCATAATTTTGTACTTAAAGAACAAAACCGAAGCCTAAAATTGATAATTTTTTGAAAAGAAAAATTGTTCTAAATGCTAAAAGATATACTTAAACCTGTAGAAGCCCTTTATGTAATCTCAGGTACTTAATATTTTCTCTAAACAGCATTTTGAAGCATATTCAGGTAAATGTTTAACCACAGGCATGGCAATTTTAGTATTTTTTTGGATTTATTTATTAAAAAGTAGCTTTCCCATATTTACATATATATATATGTTACAGACGCATTTTAAACCTAAATATTCTTGACTATTCTCTTAATGATGATTCTGTAAACTTTATTCCAAGAAGGGTTAATAATTAAAATTGGTTAATGATACCAATGGTTTAAAATATGCATTTACAATTTTGGTAAGCAGCATACAAAGTATCTTATTATCTACAAAACAGTTCTTACTTGTGCTTAAAGTAGAAAAAAGTAAGAATATTAAATTAAAATTTTACATAATGAGAGAATGACATTTTGCATTATTAGCCAATTAAATAGACAACATGCAGCAAAATAAAATGCATTTCTGAACTCATCTATTTCAGTTTCTCCCTCAGAAAAAAAGTGTTTATTTACAGGCTATCATAATCAATGCATAATTTATACCTGTATATTCCATGCAAAATCTTGAAAGTAATTATCTATTTGCAAATATGGTATTATTATTATCATATTAATGAACAAACAGAAAAAATTAATATTAATGCTTATAATAATGTTAATATTTTATATCATACTACTAAATATTAAAAATATAAACATAAAATAATATCCCAAAGATAGTCTTCTATATTTAAATAATATATGGTATTAATTTATTATAATATATATATACACCTGGGTCTCGTTTTATGCAGATTATTTTAATGCGATTTTGAAGTTATGCGATTCATGTTTCTTCTTAATATTTTTCATATTTCACTATATTTATTAGATATCAAGAAATTTAAATTATCAATAACTTATTTTGACTTGAAATACTTTTTTTTGTTTTTCAAAAATGTAATGTTAAATTAGCAACTAATATGAATATGGCCTGAAGCTGTATTTAGAATCTTAGCTTCTATGTAAATAATCTATTTATATTAATGAGTAAATAATAATAATAGATTTATACTTACATATAAAAATATCGCAATAAATATACAAATTTTTAAACTTTTAAAACATATTTTGTTAGGTATAACAAAAATAAATAATGTAGATTTTTAAAATAAATAACGAAGATTTTATTGATTTTAAAAACTGAAAATAATATTTCTAATGATAATGTATAATCTTTTTGCTTTGATTGTGATCTCATTTTTTTAATATAGAAACCAAATGTGAACATTTAAAATTTATTTCAGTAGTAAAAATCAGTTGTCAACAGAAAACCATTAACACAGCACAAGACTGAAATTGACACTAGTTGTGTAAATGGGATGGAGCAAAATATAGGAAAACTTAGAGTGGGGAATGGAAAAGAAAGTGGTTAACAAGTTTCTCTGGGCATAATTGCTGAAAGATTCTTGACTTTGTTCAAGGAGAAGCTATATCATATCACATGGACAAAACTGATTTCTTATCAGTTAACAAATGAATCACATATCATCAAATAGCAATAATGATTAAAATACATATGAAAAAATGTAAAATTAAATACTGTAATTAATATTAAAAAAAGTAAAAAAAGTTTGTCTTGTATCAATTTTTTTCAAATATTTGATATTTTTTATTAGTGATACTTTATTTCCTTATTTTTTTAATGCGAATTTTAAAGTAACTTTTTCTTGTTGCTTTGCTTTTATGCGAATTCTGAAAATTATAGACCCTATCCCCCATTTTCAAGGTAAGTTAAGTCTATTATTGTGCAATTTTTTTAATGCGGGTTTTCTGTGGAGCCTATCTACTGCATAAAATGAGACCCAGGTGTGTATGTATATAAAATTAGATTAACAATTCAATGCTGGTTTATTAAGTGTGTGAAATACTCTTAATCCAAAACACAAAATAAAGTCTGTTGAAAAGATAAGAATAAATCATCTTATTCCTTTTTTACCTATATTCATTTATAGAGGCCAATCTAAAGCACTTTGGAATAAAAGTGTGAAACTACTAAATTGATCACATTACTTCTTTAAAGGATAACTATTGACATTAGCAAAATGTTTCAATTTACACTTTGTCAATACTAGAGAAATAACAAAATATGTTAATATAAACTTTTCATAGTTGTTAATAATATTATTACTCCAAAACACAAGATAAAGACTTTTGAAAAGATAAGAACAAACCTTCTTATATTTTTTATCTATACTCATTTATATAGGCCAATCTAAAGCACTTTAGAAAATAAAAGCATGAAGATCCTAAATTGATAACATTACTTCTTTTAAAGCTATATTTTAGCTGTCGACATTAGCAAAAATTTTCAGTTTAAATCCTATCAATAATGTAAATATAAACTTGACAATTCTTCAGAAACTGTCAATATCATTATACCATTATTATTTTGTTAGAAAGTAAAGCAAGTGTAAAATAATCATTTATGTCTAAAAAAATCTCAGATCTTATACAGGAAGGCAATCAACAAATACTATTAACAATGGTCAAATTAATAATACTTGACTTTCCAACAAAACAAGAACTGTGCAATGATATTGATAATTCTAGGACAAGTTATCCAGTTCTTACGTATATAATTTAAAGTGCTGGATTTATAAATGTTACATATTAGATTAATCGTATAAAGTTAATAAAATGTTAAATAAAATGAGTAGAAATAAACTCTTCCTTGAATTTCACCATATTAATAATGCTTGCTAGAATGCCCGTCTCTATAAGAACTGAGATTTGTAAATATAAATGCTCATTGAAAAGTTATCATTTTTTTCTTTTTTTATGTTTATAGTTGAAGTGTGTGCAAAACATAGAATATGTAATATAAAACTATTAACAGATAAATGATCTTTAGTGTACCACATCAAAATCATTGTTATAAATCTGCTGTACTGGACTGACAGCATATTTGGTGATTGTTTTATGTTATATTTAGGGATACACTGTTTTTCATGTTGATAATAATGTCCCCTATTTACATATTTCATACCGAGTTTCATTTTATTAATTTTATTTACAAATATAATTTATGTAAATGAGATATTTATTTATATAACATGATGTATATAAATTGTAATAAACTAACGATCAGCATTTCAAGCTAATGTACATGCGCATTTTTATGAATGTTAATAATAAATGAATACTTTCATTTCCAACACAAGATAAAGTCTTTGCAAAAGAATAGAATGAATCCACCTATTCTTTCCACCCAAATGCTTAAGTATGGGCAAATCTTAAGCACTGGAAATGAAAGTGTGAAGATAAACCAATCACTTTAAATTACTCTTTACTATGTCTGAATGAATGACGCCCACAAAATTTTCTAGAATTTATGACACGTCATTCTTAAATGAAACTAAACATATGTAGATGAGAATTTTATTTATATAGCGTGATGTATATAAATTGTAATAAACTAAAGATCTGCATTTCAAGCTAATGTACATGCGCTTTTTTATGAATGTTAATAAATATAATTTATATATATTTATAAAGTCAAATTATATTCAATTATCTTGAAAATAGTCTACTATAGATCTGTTTTTACAATTATTGTTAATAGAGTTTCATCTTTCCACTGTTATCTTTAATTTTGGGAAGGAATCTTTATGCAGATTAAACATGTTTATTTAATTACTGCTGTTATATTTAGGCTTTTTACTGATACAATACACACATTATGTGTAATTGTCCATCCAAGCATTCCATTTTCATAACAAAGTTCAATAGCTAGTAATGGAAGTACAAAGTACTGTCCCACTTCATGCATGTCTTCTAACTCTTCCATGTATCTTCGAACTATAAGTCCATATCACTAACTTCACTTGGTAAATATAGCTTTAGAACATTACATGATTGTGGTAATTCACCAATTGGAATAAATGTCAAAGTATGCAAATGTCAAAACCATAACCTCAATTGTGCATTAGTGTCATAATGAAAAATAAGTCCACTGACTTAAATTTTTTTTTGTTATCTCAGATAACAGAAATCTATTTTATCAATAACATATAAATCAGGAGAATTTTACTGGATTGCTTTGTTGCCTGGTGCATGTATTATATCACAAAAAATCACATGATCTTTCCAATTTACTAAACATGTTCCCAAGATCAGTTTTTATTACTTATTGTAAGCTTGAGTAATCAATAGATACACAGAAGCTAAACCTCCATACAGCTTGTGTATGCATAAGAAATGGTGAACATGTTATGTTTAGTGGTTTATAATCAATAGATACCAAATGCTAATGTAAGAATATCTATATCCTGAGACTAGCTTCTGAAATTTGCCTTTGTCAGTAGAGTTTTGAGATTACACATGAAACTAACCCACTTATATATCTAGCAGCTACCTTATTTCTCCTTTATTCTATTCATGCTAATAGTGTAAAATTAAAAAAACTATATTTTGGCCCATGTCAACTCACTTTATAGTTAATATGGATTTGATGTCAGGTCAATAGCTGTATTTAAATAGGTCCTTTTTACTTTTTTGGCTAGTAAGATTATAACCAAAAATTTCACACAGCTTTCCAACTTACTAAGCAAAATTTCAAGCTAGAAACCATTATGAGTATGTGGATACTATAATATTAACATCTGTTATCATTGATCACTCAAGCTCACAATAGTTGATTCTAGAATAACGTAGAAAGACCGATTTTTAGAGGTATGGTTTTGATAATGCCATCCATAATCTAATTCTGGCCATGTGTTAAATGTTCAATGTTTACATTTGTAGTGAGTGAGCACAAGATTCTTTCACTTTCCACTATAAAATGTTTTCCAAAAAATCAATTCTTCATTAGAATAAGCATATATCATCCATGTTAATAACTTTGCCAAGTGATTATGGTTTTGACTTTTGTCGAGCTTGTCTCACTTTTTTTTCTCCTAAATTTATTATTTACTAAATAAACAATTAGAAGTATTACTGAAAGAAATACTGATTTGCCACCAACTTGAATAATCTGGTACAATAGATCACCCATTTGTTTTGGATATTCTTTCATTTGTCCAAAGTTTTTTGCCACAACAGTAATATGGATGTGTAGAGCATTCTTATAACTGATATTTTTCATTCAAACACATTATTCTACCTCTGCAAATTCCAACTCTTCTTACAACACTAATATTGCTTATTAATAAATAAATTCCCAATGATTCATGTATAAGAAGGCATGTGATTCAGTCACTGGATTCCTAGTATTGAGCTTTAATCCAGGAAGCTTTAGCTTTTGGGTTCATCCCTCTACTACTATGCTAAGTTATGTGGATCCAGTTTCCATAGTTGCAATGTTTATTTTTATCAATAAATAAGCTTGTAAATTAATACTACTATTTTATATCTGAGACTGAATAACCATTTCTTGCTGAAAAATGAACTAAGCATTTTACAGTGCCATGATTATTCACCTTTCTGCAAGGTGTGTAAAATGACAAAAAAACTGTCTTTACTTTGCAAGAGCGTCATGTAATGAACATTATCAACCTGTTAATATACATGTGATGAACAAGGTGTTTGATATCTTTATATTCTCTTGAATGAAGGCTGGGCAAAAAATGTATATATATTTAAGAAGAGATCAAAAACACAATATATGGGTAAGAGAACAAACAGGTGTTACTGACCTCATTGAAAAAATTAAAAGACTAATGTGGAGTGGGTCTGGTCATATTTCTAGAAGAGATGATAACAGATGGACAATTGAAATCTTAAACTGGATTCCAAGAGATTGTAAAAGATCCAGAAAGAGACCATATGTGAGATGGATGGATGAAATGAGAAAGTGTGCAGAGGTGATGTAGAAAAGAGATACTAGAGATCGGAGAAGATGGATTGAATTGGGAGAGACCTTCATCCTACAGTGGATTGATAATGGTTGATGATAGTTGTTGATGATGATGATAATATAGTGAGAGAGGTAGTATGAGTTCCTATACTGATAGATAGATGAAATATGGTAGCAATGAGATGAGGGTGGCACTGATAAAAAAAATTAAATTTTTAAATAGTGCTAACTAATATTATTTTTCAAATATTGTTGCTGAAAAGTGATCAAACGCCAACATAATTTTTAAAATTATCACTCGTATATATCTTTTTTATAAATCATCAGTTGTATACATTTCTTCTACAAGATCTCAAGGATGTGAAAATGTGACAGAAACATCTTTTAAACAGTTTAATTAAAAAATTCTATCTCTAAAAAAAAACTCCAAGAAATATGATAAATTGAATATTTTTTATATAAAACAAACACATCCATTTCTCATGGAAGTAAAGACAAATTTAATGTTTACATATATATATAAGAAAATAGACGAGTTCATGTTACATTAATAATGAATAAATTTCAAACTTTAAAAATTTTAAAGAGATACAAAAGATGAGCGCTCTTGTTTAACCGTGTTAATTTTATTTTTTTTAAATGCAAATTTCGAGATTGCAGATCAGTTAGGTTAGTTATTTTTGCACTCGTTTATACTATTAAAAAAAACTATCTTGAGCTATACATTTAGCTTAAATTTGTTATATATATATTGTAATCTCAGAAAAAATGAATTAATAAACCTAGTTTTAAGTTTATATATAATAAACATAGGCAAAACAACATAAAGACGGACAAAATAACAATAACAATTGGGCAATAAATGAATATCTAGAGTTTTTTGTTTTTTTTAATAAAAACAAATGCAGTCAATCTAGCATCAGTTTGATTTTATATAAAATCCTTGTTGCCAAAACAGTCTTCCTTTGATATTTCTATGCTTTTCAGTTTTGGTCAGTTCATTTCCCATCTCAACTGCGCCATTTTGCAAATGTGGTCCTGCATTATTATAAATAAGAATGACTATTGAAAACATAATATTAGTGCATATTCGTCGATCATTAAAAAATGGATAAAGTTTATAAAATTACTCTGCCTTAGGAAGGAAATTTTAAGGTTAATTAATGTACTGGTGAAAAGTATATGATGGCTTATACTATTGATGTTAAACCACTAAAACATCACATGATTATTATTTCTTATGCTTATACACTCAATAAATGCTAAAAGATCTGTGCATCAAAATTCCTATCTAATGCTTATTCATCCAATATCCCCAGACTTGTTTCTAGCTTGCATCTTTCATTATTGAGCTGCCTTGGATTTGAGAGCACTGCACCCAGTAGCCATCTTTTACCTTTTAAGCATCCATTGATTACTATGGCTTGCACTGGGTGGCACTACTGTATGGAGAGAATTGCTATTGTTTTAACAGCTGATGTAAGCATAAGAAATAGTGATCATGCAATCTTTTAATGGTTTAATACCAATCCTGGCCCAAGGATAATGGTGATTATGGTTATTAAAAAAACAATAACAACAAAATGTATAGATACTGAACTGTGTTCAACTCTGTATGGTTGTACAAGCAGATGATCTTGGATTAAAAACATTAGTATATTTTTATTTTGGACTCATAGCTAAAAAGATAAAGGATGGCCCCTGGAGGATTGCATTAAATCAAAAAATCTATATACAGTTTAGAAGCTATTCTGGGGATATTGGATGAGTAGGCACTAAATAGGAATAATATGCACAAACCTCCCTGCATCCATTGATTACAAAGGTTTGGCAATACTGTATGGAGAGTTTGCTATTGATATATTACAAATTCTGTCAGCTAAAGTCCTAAACCAAATAAAAAGTGTAGAAAGCAAGTGAATAGTCTGCTATCACAAATTATTCAATTATCCAGCAGTTTTGAAATATTCTAAAAATAAGACAAGCCCAATTATTAACTGATTAACAATCAATTAAAAAAATTGATATCTTGGATAGTTTATCCACATGCTAAATACTGAATTATTTCTTGTGAAAACTAAAAAAAAATCTAATTTCACTACAATTATATATATCCTGTTCCACACATTTGTAATTGAATCATATATTCCAAAATTATTTCAACATCTTAATATTCTTTTTTACCAATCGTTTTTTTAAAATATTTTTTCACAGTTTCTATAGACTTGCAGTCTTCATCAAAAAAACTAAAAATGGAAAAATCTTTTTTTTAAGACTGCAAGTCTTAGAAAACTGTTAGATTATTTAAAATTAAGAAAAAATATTGAAAAAAGTGTATTAAAATGTTGAAATAATTTTAGAATTTTTACCACAGCAAAATACTCTATTAGATTTAGGGAGCAATTTCACCCTACCAATCTTTTACTATCTATATATAGTGCAGATATTAATGAAAACAGCCAAATTCTTATTTTGTTTTAAGTATTGATGACAAATAAGATGAAAAAAATATATAAATGATTGTTTGAAGATGGTCTTGATTTTGGTGAAGGAAATAAATTGAAATAAAATCATGGTGATATTAATTAACCTTGAATTAATAGCAATATTTCTATTCAAAGATTTCCTAATTCCATGAAAATCTGTTTCTTTCACTTGAACAATGTATATGTAAAATAATTAAGGACCATTGTTTTATGAATTAAATATTTGTGTCTTTTGGTTTTTGTTTTATCTGGAAAGATGTCATAGTCATTTAATATTCTGAAATTATAACTAATGATGAGTTGTGTTGAAAATAATTATATATTATGGGATTCAGAAAGTACATATAAAATGGTATAAATTCATCATCTATGACTATATGCTCCAACATTATAATCTGTAAATGATCTGATTCAATTGAAAATTCTACATTTTAAAACACTGTTACAGTTTGGTATAGAAAATAGGAATGTCTAGTGGTAAGATTACCTGTATGAATATATTAGGAGTTATGTCGATGATCATTTATTGATACTTAATAAAACCCAAAGACAGATAGATTTTTTTATAGAGTGTGTTAATAAGATGGATAAGAATATTAAATTTATTGTAGACAAAAGAGAATATACTGATATATTTAGATATAAAATTGATGAAGTCATATAAAGAAGGGAAATGTAAGATTGAAACATCAATTCACAAGAAAAGTAATATAAATAATAATATAATTAATTGGCATTCATATATAAATATAAAGTATAAAGTAAATACAATGTATTCTAGAATTCATAGAGCAGTAATTTATTGTTCAAGTAAAGAAGATTATGTTAAACAAATAGATTTAATTAAAGAAAAATATATAAATAATGATTATCCAAATAAATTTATAAATGATAATATTCGATTAATAGAAAATAAAAAAGAAAATATAAATAAGAAGAAAGAAGTAGTAATAAAGTTAATTATATAGACATAAAGACAGGAAATAATTATATAATAAAATTTTTAAATAAAGTTATACATAAAGTTAATAAAAAATTTAGTAATGTATTAAATGTTGAAGTAGTTAATAAAAAGAGAAAAGTATTGTTAGTATTTTAGAAAATAAGTATATTAGTAGTTATAATAAAAACTCAGATAATGAAATAAATGGAATATATGAGATTAATTGTAAAAATTGTCAACTTAATCATCTAAAAGTGAATTATATAGGAGAAACAAAAAGTTCAATATATAGAAGACTATTACAATAAAAGTATGATAAAAATTCAGTAATATATTTACATAAATTAGAAACAGAGAATGGGTTTGAAAAAGATTGTATAAGGATAATGCAATTTACAGATAATGAAATGAACAGAAAAATAAAAGAGGCTATTTATATTAATAATATTAAGCCAGATTTAAATAGAGATTTGGGCCTGAAAAAATTTTGATATAAAAGAAAAAAATTAAAAGATTTAGTCATATAAAAATAGTAAGAGGGAACTGCTAATAATATAAATTTAAAATTTAAAAAGGGAGCTACTAAAAGTATAATTCTGCAATTCAATACTGGTGCTATAAATACATGAACACCAAGATAATACTTCATATCTATTAAACCATAGGCAGGCTGAGCACTTTTGAAAGACACAGTTCTCATAATCATAGATCTTTAAGAAGTGACTGATTGTCTAATGTTATGCAAATATTTGCAAGGTTCAAGTATTCCATTTCATGGCTATAGAATAACAGGTTTTCTTCCTGTTAATGGCATTGCTGTCTATTGCAATAAAGCAGTCACTTCACAAAGAGCTGTGATTATGAAAGCCATGTTTCTTGAAAGTTCCTAGCCTATGGTTTAATAGATATTAAGTATTAGCTTTGTGTTCACATGTTTATAGCACTAGTGTTAAATTACAGAATATTAACCAAACACACAAAGTTTAAAATTAAGTTTGTATTAAAAGTATAATTGTAAATTTTGAAACTTGAATGTAGCAGTGGTGTTTTGAAGATATAAATGAAAGGTGGATAAAAATATGTTTAAAATAATAATATTATAGATTAAAGTAAATTATAAATTATTGAAAGAATAAACTATAAATATTAAATGTTAATAAAATGAATAATAATAATAATAATAATAATAATAATAATAATAATAATAATAATAATAATAATAATAATAATAATAATAATAATAATAATAATAATAATAATAATAATAATAATAATAATAATAATAATAATAATAATAATAATAATAATAATAATAATAATAATAATGTAAAGTATAAAAGATATTAAGTTAGAATTAAATATTTAAAAGAGTAATAAAAGTAAAATAAAAATAGAATATATATGATTATAGGAGGTTTTAATTGATAAATATAGAATGTAAAAGAGTAAAGTGTATAATATATAATAATATTTAAAAGATAATAAATATCACATGATCACCATTTCTTATGCTTGCTTATAACTGTTATTAAAACAGGCAAAACTCTCCATACAGTATTGTCACTCAGTGCAAGTCAGAGTAATCAATGGATGCCAAAAGGCTTGTGCTTAAAATTGCCATCTAGTGCCTACTCATCTAATATCCCCAGACTAGTTTCTGACTTGTGGCCTTTGTCAGTGAGAAGCCTTAAATCTGAGAGCACTGCACATAGATCTTAGGATCTCTAATCCTCAGTGATGAAGGCCACAAGTCAGAAACTAGTCTGGGGATATTGGATGAGTATGCACTACATTGGGGATTTTATGCACAAGCCTTTGACATCCATTGATTACACTGGCTTGCACTGAGTGACAATACTGTAAGGAGTGCTTTGCCTGTTTTAATACAGTGATAAATAAATGATGATTATAAGATGTATATATTAAATGTAAATTATATGTTAATGCATATTTATATTTATATTCATATATTTGTATTATGTTGTAGTTTTGAAAAAGATTGCTGGGCAATCAAAACAGTCAAAGAAAGTGGTTATTAAAGCATTGTGAAACAGTAATAAAATGCATAGATGAATTAATATTATATTAAAATCATTAACTTTCTTTTTGTGACTAATTCACATCTTTGTAATAGTACTACTACCTTTTATTCTTTCTCTATGATAATCAAAATGGTATTGTTTTTGTTTCTACTTGCATCAAATCAATAAATTTTAGTTATGGTTTTGGAGAATAGATATCTTGTATTCCAAAAAATTGTGTTTGTGCATAGTACAGATAAATATATGAAAAACAGCAATCTCAAAGATCATTATTATATTAATAATTTCTATTACATTAGACTAGAGATTATCCAATAATGAATAATATTTCTGTAGTGTAATTTACACTACACCATGCTCATGCAAGGTAGAGACTGATTTCTATCTGATTTTAACACATTGTGGAGGAATATAGTCATAAACATATGACCAAAGACATGTGAAAAATATCTATAATCTCCAAGATGCACATTTTGTGCTGATCCAGCACTCATTATTTGGCCCAGACCATGATCTTTTGCATGTATCTTTATCATTATTCAATATATATGAATAGGAAATTACTGCAGTTTAATTGATAAGTGTCAGACTTATTGTCCTCACAACTTTGACACAAATCACTTAATGAAAGTATATTAATAATTTTTATTAGTCATTTCATTAGACTAGAGATTATTCAACAATGAATAATATTTTTGTAGTATAATTTTCACTACACCGTAATAGAAACCAATGCCTACTTTTCCCAAGAATGATATAGTGAAAATTACACTATAGAAAGATTATTTGTTATTGGACAATGTCTAATAAAAATTATGAGTATATTTTTATTAAGTGATTTGTATCAAAGTTGTGAGGGCAGCACATTTAACAGTTATCAATTAAATTGTGGTACCTTGCTATATATATACTTAACAATGATAAACATATGTGAAAGAGATTATGGTCTAGGCCAACTAAAAATATTAGTTCAGCACAAAATATGCATCTTGGGGATCATAGATCTTATTCACATGTCTTTGATCATGAGTTTATAATTACATACTTCCACAAGTTGTTAAAAGTGGATAGAAATCAGTCCCTATCTTGCCTGAGAGTGGTATAATAATAATAATTACACTACAGAAATATTATTTAACAATATTATAATGTTTTAGAAACTAAAAAGATTATTATTATTATTATTATTATTATTATTATTATTATTATTATTATTATTATTATTATTATTATTATTGTTGTTGTTGTTGTTGTTGTTGTTATTGTTATTGTTATTGTTGTTGTTATTAAAATAGAAATAAAACAAACTAACTCCTTCTTTTTAATGACTATTACATGAAAAAAAATCCAATGTTTTGACTATTTTATATATTCTTTTTCAAGGCACACTAAAATAAAATAAAATATATATATAACAAATAACACATATTCCATAAAAATAAATAAATAAACAAAAAATTACAAAATATATTCATATCCAAAAATATACCTTATCTCACTCCTCTTTCCTATTACCAACAAACACAACTCAAAGAGAAACAATTTCCTTTTATTTTAAAAAAAAAATCTATATATATCCTTTAAAACATTTAATTAAAAACGTATTATTTTCTTTTCTGTTTATCTATTAACATCCTATTTAATTCTGGTTTTATTTCATTAATGTATACACTTTCTTTTATCATCCTTTCATTATATGACTTAATATAAAAAACAAGTTTTAAAAAGAAGGAATTAGTTTGTTTTATTTCTATTTTGGATATTTATGAACTATTTTGAAAAGAAGAACTCTGTGCTTGATATATTAAATTATTTGTTGTTGTTGTTGTTGTTATTATTATTATTATTATTATTATTATTATTATTATTATTATTATTATTATTATTATTATTATTATTATTAATATTATTTAAAGTGTAATATAAATTAGTAATAAATACATTTGACTTTAACCATTTTTGTTTATAATTTAAGATGAAAATCATGCAATCATAGCATTATTTTAATTCAGATACATGTTTTTTTTAGTTGTAAAAGATTTTAGTTTTTCTAGCAATAAAATTATAACAATCTTTATCTCTTTTTTTAGTATTTATAACATTTTAAAAAATTTATTTACTTTAAAATAAGTTTTTACTTCTAAAAGCATTTTTAAAGGTGTATATGATATTGTGATAAAATATTTTATTTTCTTACAAACACAAATAAACAGATTACTTTATTGAAATATTATATATATTATATTTAATGTTTTCATGTTTGTATGATGTAAACAAAGTAGTTTTTGGGTTAAACCCTATGTTATTTTTGCTTACTATCCAATGTTTCGATGAAATAACATCTGCCATTGTCAAGGTTAACTTTTCAAAGAAAAATCATTAGATCTCATTTGAGATCTAACGGTTTTTCTTTGAAAAGTTACTGTGTGCTGTTTTTACTTACTACATTTAAAATCGAATGGTTTTTCTTTGAAAAGTTAACCTTTACAATGACGGATGTTATTTTATCGAAACATTGAATAGTAAACAAAAATAACACAGTTTAAATCCCAAACTACTTTGTTTAGGGAGGGGGGGAATAAAACCCATTCATAATCGAAAGATTAATGACATTCAAATGATAAGCTACAAATCATAAAGAACTTTGTACAAAGAAAAGCAATAGTAAAAAAAAATAATTTAAAACTATTATGAACAATTGTGAAACCAGATCTGTCTCACTTTTGGTGCTTCATATAATTTGATCATTTTTGTGCATGAATATAAATGCTTCTTGCATGGAATGAAAATTTTAAAAATAATTATTGCTCAAATCCTTAAATGCATTTTTAATGCAAAGCACCTGATTCATTCAAAAGGCAAACATTAGATGCCATTTAGAAAAATGTTTGTCTTTCAAAAAAAGAAGTTCTTATCTGAAAATGCGTTTGAGAATTTAAATAATAAATAATTTTGAGATTTACTCTCTATGCAAAAAGTACTTATATTAATGCATAACATTACTACAATATAATTACAAAATGTAATTTTTATAACATAAGTTTATTATAAATGATTGCACTTAAATGTTGGTGTTGTTGTAATGCAAGACAATATTTATTCTTTTTCTAACTGACTATCATCATAGCCAAATTTGACTGAAAAGCTTTGACTATAGTTTAGCCTAGTGTTCGGCAAACTTTTTAACATGTAGAGCCATTTTGTTTAAATATATCCCCCCCCCCCGCATAAAAGAACTACAAGGAAAGAGGTGAAAAATAGATTTACGAAAAATATTAATTTCTGAATGGCTATGAATTCATTTGAACATTTATATTAGTAATAGAACATAATAGAATCCATTCTAACAAAAATAAAAATTCTCTTAAAAATAAACAAATAAAAAATACTTTTATTTATTTACAAATTTCTAATATTTAAATATTCATCATATACAATATTTACTATTATACAATAAGGCTGAATTCAAGAAATAACATTGTAAAGCACAATTTATCTCTCCTAAAGACATCAAAATACTTATTTATAAATTACTTTAAGAAAATAAAAAGTATGTTTATATTTATCATGATAGTAAGAGCTGGAAGATTGGGTTCAAAGATACACATGTGGTTCACAAGGCATAGTTTGCCAATATCTACTTTAGCTCTTAAAAGTTTTACTATAGATCTGTGGATGAAACCTCTGATGTCTAGACTTATTAATCACTATTAGACATCTTTAATTTAATAAAACCCACTTTTAGAATATTTACTCCAAACTTACACAAATAAGGCTCATTCTTATGTAAGTTACAAAAGTCTTTAAATAATCCACTGAAGTCCAAAGTCCTTTCCAATATTTTTTGGTAAAAAAGCAGTGAAGGAAAAGATAGTATTCAACAGGTTTGTCAATAATCTGTGTAAAGGATTGAGAAATTTCTGTTATTTCACCTTTTAGTTAAGAACAATTACATATCCATTTTAACAACTAATATTTATGCATAACTGAGTTGCTATGAGCTGCCTACTTGAAAAAAAACTACACCTGATTATAATTGGAGAAAAAAAATCATGTAGACTAAATTCGAACCCAGGTCATATAACCCGGAAAAAATGTAGCTCAAATTTGAACTGAGATTATAGATCCTGCAAGATGACTAAATTATTGTTGTACATAAAGTTGTCATTAGCATGTTAAATATTGATAATAATAAGTTAACTATTTATGCTCTTCAGCAATAGTCTATTATAATCAAGGAATATCTATATTGCTATAAAATAATTTTTAATTCTGGATATACGTCAGATGTGGTTTAATTTTAGAAGGCATTAATTCTATGCTTAAAGATATACTGTTCTCGGTTTTAGTCATTAAGAAAAAAGCAACCAGAAAGTAAAAGATCTATTATTTTTTTGTTTTAGCAACAGAAATAAGAAGGCTAGGTATTTTAAGAGATTTTTCTTAATGTGTTTTTTTTTTTTACAATATACACTCTTAGTTCAAAATGCTTGAGTCTGGCTTATTTAAATAAAATTGAGGCATAGATTAAGATGGGTCCCATCTTTTTCTAATAGTTCTGGCTTGTGTTTTAGAATTGAGAGTCCCATGTGATGTCATTATTCCATCTTACTGGCTATCACGTAAGCATGTTTAAAGCGTATCTGTTTGAAGGTGTTTAGCTTTCACGTTATTTTATTATATTATCTGTTTACGCTTAAATTTGATATAATATACTGAATAATATTTATGGAGATTTAAAAATTGCAAGGGGGGGGGGTAGCTTCAAATAAATAAAGTAAATAAACAAGATATATAAAACTACTGAAAACAGAAAGACAGATCAACTTAATAGATTATACAACTTCTGACGATGTCTGAATACCACGTTTCAGATAAAAAAAATTAGTCAGGGTATTAAGCAATAATTGACGTTCAATTATACCAGTAAATAAACATGGGGGGTGGCAAACTCTACTCCAGATATAAGTATTAAGATGGCCAACTCTATCCAATGTAAAATAAGATTAATTCTTTCTCACTAAAAATAAAGAGTAGTAATGAAAGCTATCAAACTGTCAATATCTGCATGGAGACTCAGATGTTGATACTGCCATAACAATACAAATATATTATTAATTAAGTAAGATTTTAAAGTGTATCCTTGAACTAGAGATAATTTCTAGTTTAATAAATTACTAGTAATAATTATTAATATATTTACATGTGGTGGTTTGTATCAAAGTTGTGTATGCAGAAAGTTTGACATGTATAAATCAAAATGTGCTAATGTTCAATCTATAGATACTGAACAAAATAATGAAGATAAGTGTAGGTCAATTGAAATCTTAAACTGGATTCCAAGAGATTGTGAAAGACCCAAAAAAAACACATGTGAGATGGATGGATGAAATAAGAAAGTGTGCAGGGGTGGTGTGGAGGTAAAGATCATGAGAGATGGATTGAACTTGGAGAAACCTTCATTCTGCAGTGAACTGATAATAGTTGTTGATGATGATGAAGTGTAGGAAATTGTGAACTGGACCAAGTGATGAGTGAATAAGATGTGTATCTTGGGGATTTTTTTTTCACATGTCTTTGGTCTTGTCTTTTAGAATGTGTAATGGAATAAAAATTAGTTAAGATTAAGAATATCTAAAAATGTGGATATGAAATTAAATTATATCATGTATTATGTAAGCTTTACTCACTTGGAAAAATGAAGTGATTATTTAAAAAAAAATTCTCAGTGAAATACATTAATCTGACTTCTAAGTTGATGGATTTTGCAATATGATGGCGCTAAGATCAAAGATGCACTGAAGAAAACAAAAAAATTGAGAGTATATATTTCACTAGATATAGCCACAGTCATGTAGTGATAGAGATCTAAATCTCTGCCATTCATGGTAGATTAATAAATCTCACTTTGTATATAAGCATTGCTGATATGATTTGTTTGTTTTCAAAGTATAAATTCATGAACCCATGCTCACATATACACATCTTATATTATTTTTAATGAGTAATATAATATTGATAATAACGATCTAACTTGAGACTTTATAAAACTGGTAAACATCGTAATTCCTGCAATATTATATATGGAATAAGTAGTAAATATAATTAGAATACTTATAAATAAACAATAGGGAAATATAAGCTTTAAGATCATTTAATATTATCTAGCATCGAATAACAAACAGCTCACTCACACTATATTGTTTATGTAGTTTGCCTACACATAGTCTCATAATAAATAAGTGATAAAACAAATTTGATTATTCTTTTTTAGCATATTATATTTATTTTGGTCAAATAAATAAAGCACAGGGTGCAGATCATACTGTTATAAAAAGATGAAAGAACAATAGAGGTATTATATAGATTATAACTGTATAACAAGAACTTGAGGTTAAAGTCTGACCATAAAAAGTACTTATGGTACTAATTGAAAATCTTGGATACCAAGATTGATTAGGGATATTAAAAAAGTATGAAGATGATATTACATATTTACTATGGTTTTCTAATCATTTTACTTAAATAATGAATCCATGACCTTAATGAATAAAAAAATTAACCTTAACACTAATCTTAACCCTAATTTATAAACAGTTTTGTTAATTTTTAAAGTTAGTAGGAATTTATAGTCAAGCTATTGAATTTTTTTTTAATATCCATAATCAACCTTGGTGTCCAGGATTGTTCGTAAGTACCATATTTATATGTCTGAAACAAGTGAAGTATATTTTAAGATTCTTCTTGCATGTAGGATAAAAACTTAAATCTAAAAATATAATATCACTTTTACTTCATTTTATGAGTAACACACTAAAAAGTAAAAAAATATTTTTTTTCCTTAAACCACAATTTTGATTGTTATATATAATTTTAAATATAAATGTGGGGCATCTATAAATTAATTAATTTGAAATTTTCTTAGAATGTTTGTGATCCATCCAAGTAGACTATTATTGAGTGAATTAATTAATTTATGAACGCCTAAAGCTTTTACTTAATGTTACATATAATAATCAAAATAGTGATTCAACAAAATTTTATATTTTAGGACATTAGTCATCAAATACAATAAAAACATTTTTAAAAAAGGATGTATATATAATTTTAAATAACAAATTTAAAACAAAATTGAAACAGACACCTAAATATAAATATATTTATTTAATGAGCAATATAATATTGACAATAACCATCTAATGTGAAACTTTATACAAGCTGGTAAGCATCTTATTTTCTGAAATATTATATGTGTAATAAGTAGTAAATATAATTAAAATATTTATGAACAAACAAATAAAAATATTTATTAAATTTCCTTATTTTTTAATATTAAAATTTGATTGTTTAAAGTGTGTATATATAGCGATTTAAGTTAGATAGCTGGATTTGATGACATATAGGTGTATGAAATTTTCAGATTTTCTATTTAATAGTTAAGTATTAGACAAGTGCTGCCCTTGAGTTGGTATTTTAGATCTAGTGTCTGAATATCTTAGCACCTCACTGAGGAGAGCCAACAACTCGAAACTGGTTTAGGAATAAGGATTATTTTAGATAGAGATTTTTAAATGCTTTCTCTTGTGGCACTTATAAAAAGTTTGTTAGAGCTATTAGCATGCTCTCTATATTACATGTTTGTAATACAACCTTAAAACAAGTCACATGATATATGACTTGATTTTTGATTATATATATACACACACACTTTGGGTATTTTGCAACTGACTTACTGTTTAAGAACAATCTCAACATCACTTCAAAATCATTTATCATTAACTGGAAGGTTATAAATATTCAAATGTAAAAAATGAGGATCTAAAAAATGTCATTAGTATTTAAAATTAAATTTGCGGTCTGTCAGCACTGTTAGACTGGACAGTGTTTAAATATTCCATTATCAACTATTCTGAACATATGTACAAAATTTTAAGAAAATCCATTCTGATAGAAGTAGGTTAAAAATCATTTACAAGATTTTTGTGTTTATTAAGGCAGTGGTTTTAAAAAGCAAGTTTTATGTAAACAATTCAAATGGAAATTAAAATTTCTTTTTCATAACTTTTTTTTTTACGATTTTAATTAACTATAAATACTCCTAAAATTTTTTTCTCAAATTAAATGAAAACATTCACTTAAAAAATATAGTACCATCTATTCACATGAATGGCATTTGAAATGTGGCCCACCAACATCTCTGAGATTGGACAACATTGAAGTATTGCATTGTTTATTATATTGCTTTGTCATTGAAACTGAATACATACAAAATTTAAAGAATTTTGGTAGAAGTAAGTTAAAAATCAGTTACAAAAGTTGACCCAAACAAACAAAAGTCTTAAGTTATATCAAAATATTATAAAATATGATAATGCTTAATAAAAACAGTATATTGAAGTATGTTAAATAAAATATCATTTTAATGCTAGATTGTGCATTAAAAAACTTAAATATTTTTAATCTATACTGTTTTAAAAATATTTAATGTGCACTTTGTTATTTGTTTTTTTCTATTCTTGAATCAAAAAAAAAAATTAAACAAGCCTAGAAAGTTAGCATAAGTAAGTTTAGTATGAATATTTAAATTACAAATTCAACAATAAACATTTTCACCTCACTTCAAAATCTTTTTATCTGTTTATGACACTCCATGATGTTTTCTAATTCCCAATCAACATTAATTTTCTGTTCTTCTAATCTGCAATTTCTCTCTATAATTCTTTTTTATCTATTTCCTCTTTCCAACTCTTTTTGGATGCCCTGTTTTTCTCTTTCTTGGTTGTATCCAGTTTAATATTTGTTTTGGTAATCTTCCAGTTGTCTTGTTCTGATATCTTTTACTGCAGTGTGTTTAATCTTATTATTATTATAAATTCTTTTATTGCTTATGCACTCTCTTATTGACTTTCCTACAGATCTTTGCCAATGAATCATTTCTGTAGTCACCAATTCTCTTTTCATTCTTTCCTTCAACTGTCAGACCTAACTTCCATATGTAATGATACTTTTCACTATTGTACCACACTTTCATTGTTCATTGACTTTTGATGAATTCTGCTTTCATTATATTCCATTTAATATTACTTTAGCTTTTCTACATGGTACATTTCTTTTTATTACAGCTTCATCTATTGTTTCCCTTTATATAATATTCATGCCTAGATACTTATATTCCTCACATTTTTCAATATGTTATCCATCTTTTAATATCATATCCTATTATGTTTTTTCAATACATATATTTTTATAAAGTATTTGTTTTCTTGACCAATTTTATATATTCTTCTATTAATTTTCTAATCCCAAAGCTCAAACCATCATGCTTATAAGCCAAAAGTATTTAGTCATCAGCATATCTGGAACATTTATTGAATGATAAAACATATAAATTCCCAATGGATTTACCCTTCCACTCAGCGAGAAATTTATTGAACTTGTGGAGTATTAAGTTATATTTATTTATTAATAATACTTATATGTAGAAGGGGTTGATCATTTATACATAGATAATTTTTTAAAATATTGTCAATATATTAAAATGGTCTCATGGCATACAACACACTAGTAGTGTGTGTGCATGTATATATATGAAATTGAAAAGAAAAGTAGAAATAAACACAATCAAAAAAATTTTGTAGATATTTTTTATATTATACTGGAATATTTGTTAAGGATTAAGTAGTTTTGAATTTAAAAAAAAAATTATTATAAATTAAACATTTAACAAGGTCTAATTAATATTTTATTAATTCTAATTTTGAAATTAAAACAAGCATGTTTTTATTTTACAATAAATATAATGGTAATTATAAAATTCCACCATCTATTTTGATTAAAGAATTTTTTTAATTAAAGCTTGTATAACATGTTGTGATAAAAATCATACACAGTTGTTTTTAAAAGAATTAAGGTAAATTAAAAAGAGTCTTTTTTTAATCAAGATAAAGAAAACTAGTTTTCAATTACTGTTTTTTTCTACCCTGATTATAAAATGTTGGAAAAAAAGATTAGAGAGGAGTTTTTAGAATTTTAGAGAGATATTTTACAGTAATAGAGTTACTATGAAAATATAAATGAAAGTGCAGAATGCAAGTGCAGTTGCTGCAGCTAGTTTATTACAGTAGAGTTTGGATTCACATAGAAGCAAGGTCTAGCTTTTATATGGTTCATATCCCAAATATATGTGCATATATTAGATGGCATAGAGACTGAAGGGAGCTCACTGTATGTATACCAAAAGTTACTGGATTATACCTTTCCTGAAGATAACAATAACGCAGTCTGTTGTTTTAAAAAAGACCAGCTTACCAAGAGAATCCATCAGCTTGCTGAAGAATTAGTTTATACACATACTGTTTTATTTATATGCAAAGAAGCATAGATAAAGGTACTGCAGTTGTATATATATATAAAGTATATCTAGTGAGCAGTGCATTACATATAGAGAGAACAACACTATTTTAAATAATTTCTTGAAAATAACACTTGTAATTTTTAAATTACAATTTTTTTAAGTAAATAACTTTATTCAACTTAAAGTAAGATGCATTTCCAGTATATTTTAATTAAAGAAAAAAGTAAACTCCAAAAATCTTTCTAGACCAGGTAATAAAAAAAACTTGCTGAAGTAGTTTTAAAAAGATTTACAATTAGGAGTAACAAGTTAAAAAGGAAAAAGAAAACTTTTATTAAGGACTGTCAAAAAAGTAATATTTTTTTTAATAATTTTGCATATGTTAGTGGTGCTCTAACTGATTTGTTGAAATTAAAATTTCTTTTATCTTCTTTTTAAAATTTCAGGAAAACTAAAAGGATTACATTTATAACCATCATTCTCTGCAGCTTGAGTTTCTTTTTAAAATGGCATAAGGCATGTTAAAATCTGAGAAAATTTCAATTTTTTACTAATATTTTTATTAATAAGTTCATTTTTTTTCCTGTTCAGCTTATTAAATTGCATGAAGACAATAAAGGCACAATTCTTTTATTGGGAAGATTCTTTAATAAAATTGATTCAATATGTTTCAATGATTTTGTAATTTCAAGGCCTTCATCATGAAAATAAATATAAAATAAGTAAGTATTCAATTGTAATTTTTTATTTGAATATTATTACTTTAAAATTTTTTATTATGTGATAAATGTATAATTTATGAAAGTGTTTGTTTGTATTAATGTGTCTGTGTAGTATAAACATTATACTTGTATTCAAATCCAAATATAATGAAAATAGTGATTTATGCATGATGTAACTTTGGGGCTCTGATCCAAGTTTGAGGCAACCTTATGATTCTCAAAATGATTCATGATTTATTAGTGTGTTTGTACTTGCATATCTGTGTTGTATAATAAGTCATGGTTTTTATATAGAAAATTAAGGTATTATAGAGCAGTGCAATGTAAATTTAAAGACTGATTATCAGATGTATAGAAGGACTGCAGTTAATAAAGCTACCACAAAATTTACTAGGCATAATACCATGTGAAAATATAAACACTTAAAATCAATAGAGAGGTTTCAAGTGGTGTGTAATGATAGTCACAATGGTATGTATACCAATAAAATTGTAGCAGGCAAAGAATCAAATCCTGATTCTTGCTTATGCTTTGGTATTCATACTGTGGAGTCAGTAGTTTTGGCATATCTTGCATCACATTATTTTCAAGTCTATAACTAACAGAGTTATATTGAAATAAATTATATCTCTGTGGGACAATAAATATAACAAGATAGCATCATTAGTGTGCTCAAAAAATATAAACATCTCTGATGTACACAAAAAATATAAAATGAAGAGAGGAAACTCATTTTATCATTGATACAGATGATAACCTTCAATTTATAGTTTTGTATAGACAAGAAGCCAATAGCTATGATTACAAATGCACAACCACTTTCTGGAAATGATTTATTTTGTATTTTTTATTAGGATGAATCTTTTTCTTATAGACGCCTTGAGATTTCTTAACTTTTGGGGTATAAGATAAAAATGAAGAATTCTTATGCTAATACTTTTGTAAATTCTGAAGCTATGGATTATCTCAGGTAAGAAGTGGTATTATATATGGTTTAAATGAGAATTTTGTGAGAATTACAAAGAAATTATCAATGAAGATGTAATTTTAAATGTAATTAATGATAAATTAAAAATTATGAACAAACAATAAAATAATATTTTTTTCTGATGTTGAAATTTTTTTTTTTTCCCTTTACTTTTTTAATACTAATCACTATTTGTCTCAGCCTTATTGTTTTCCTTACTTTTTCTATTTTCTGTCAATCTATAGCATTTTGCTCTAACATTATTCAAATTAATGTTATTGTGAAAATTGTATCTCAAATCAGTTATTTTAAAAATTCAATAAGGGCCAAATACCCTGATATAGTTTTTAAAAAAAAGACTTTTTTATCATTAAAAATAATGAATTAATCACTTTGATTCTTACTATTATATATATGAGTATCATATTTTCAACATGGAATTAATTGTAAAAAATACAATATTTTTAATAAGTTTATTATTTTATCAAATTAAAATATCATGTGATATAAACATCAGTGTGTGCACACTCATTATTTATGTATCATTAAAATATGACAGCTTATTTTTTATTATTATATTACAATTCCCATATATTACAGCACATCTGAGTGCTTATGTAGAATAGTGTCCTGTAGATACATATATGTTAATATCAATTATACTTTAAGAATTATTAAAATGAATTATTGAATTTTATTGTTAGTTTGTCACAATTCAAAATATGTTCATTTTTTGTATACAGGCATGTCTTTGTGCTGATATATGTGTTTTATGTAAACCTATTATGTGGGATTTGTAAATCATAATATAATGGGTTATGGTATTAATCAAAATCAGAATACCAAATTTATATTTATGTCATACTCAGCAGACCTTGATTTCATTTTAATTTAATTGTTATTAATAAATTTATATTTCATTGTTTAAATTAATCCAGTGAATTCATTTAATCTGAAAATAGTTTTAGAATATTATATATTTTTATTATATCTCTTGATCATGGTAATTTAGAGCTTTTGCTCTCTGAGTGGGATTTATGCATAAGTCTATTATAAAAAAGGGATTTATATTTAGTGTTTATGAACATCTAGTTGATGATGATTTCATTTCTTCTGTAATGATGGATGGTGCAAAGGAAGTGTCCTTTAATGTCCATGTACTACATTTTATTTTAATTATTTATTTAGAAATTAACTTTATATTTGGCCAGTACATTAATGGTACTAAATGACCAGAGCATTGATGATGATCAGCATGTTTTAGTATCCCAGAATTATTGTTTTAATTGTTATATTCTTATGAATTAGCACTTAAGTTGGTACATCCAAATTATTATGTTGTATTGCTGTCCTAAGTTTGGTAAGGGCTAAATAATTAGATTGGCCTATAGTATGTCCATTTCAAATCCAGTCACAAGATTGACTGTTGATTTTATTTTTATTGTTGATCATTCATGATGATGAATGATTATTACTTTTGTGTAATGCCGGTGAACTTATAGTTAGTTCTGTGCTGATCTCTCACGCTCATTTCTTTTGTTTTATTTTGTATTTTGTTTATTTGGAAATGATGATGTTTTCTCATCTCCTCATAATTCACCCCTATTTTTCTGTATTGTTACAATATATAATCAAATATTGGAAACCATGATAATACATAATTAAAATAACGTTGAGCAAATTAAATAAACTTTTTACTTTTGGCCAAACTCACTATTGGAAAATAATATAGGGATGGTAGATATCATTAGTAATATGATTTAATACCCAACATCATTTCAAATTTTTAATATTATAATTATGAAAATAATATCACTCATCCTAAAATAGATGGATTGTTAATTAAATGAATATGTTTATATATATTTAATATTTAAATAAATCATACGATATAATATGAAATGTCTTTATATAACAGCAATAATATATATTATATTAAATTGCAGTTTATTTTAGGTTTATTGTTTAAATTGATTATTTAACTATCAAAATCAAAATAAAATGGTTTTTTTAATTGTGTCGTAATCCAACCCATATATATAATTTTGAATTAATTAATTATTGGATGCACAAAATAATTTACTTGTAAATTTAATGAAGCATTTTGTTTTTTTAATTATTATCAATTTAAAATCAATACACAATCAAACGTATCTGTTATAATGTGCAAACATGGTTTCTTATAATTAATTAATAAATTAAATCAATTTTTAAACAGTAATAACAATAATAACAACTATAGAAAACAAATTATTATCCTCAAAATAAGAATTTTTTAAAGTCTACCAATGTTAGTAAGGTCTATCTTTGAGTTGGAAGTAGCTTTGTTAGATATGAATTGATTTTGAAAACTGATTCTGACATTACATTTATAAAAAATATTATTCGTATTTTCTCTTTAAGAGTTATGGGTGTATTAAAAAGTCAGTTTTACCATGCCCAAATAGAGTATGGTGTCTTTGTAATGATGTCTTACAATTTTGCAAGCAGGAAGTTTATCATATGCTTATATAGTGTTTCAGTTAATTCAACTAAGATACGCTCATTAAAGTCTGAAGATTGCCATTTCTCTAAAGAATAAATTGATAAAATGTAGAGTCTTTGTTGACTCTATGTTTCTTCTGGGACTTTGAAATATTTCTAATTTAGATTCCATGATAACTGATAATGAATTTTCTTAGAATATATTAGCTTTATTTTAATAACTGATTTTTTTTTTTTTTTTGGTTTTTATTTTATATATATATATCAAAAATTATAAATGATAATAAAAGATGATTATCTTTTAGATGAAAAGTTGTATTCAAGTATAACTTTAAATATTATTGTGTTCTCTGATTTCTTTTTAATCTAACAAAGAAATATAATAATAATACTTTTATTTTAAAATCTTTCTCATTATATTCATATATCCCTCGTGATAAAATGTTATACTATTCTATATATTTTAAATATTTTGTATTAATACAGTAATACAGTATTTAAAATTATTAAACATTATATGTAGGTGAAAATGAATTATTTGTTTCTGTTTGCTATGTTTTGTATTACAATTTCCTTGTAAAATGATATTTCCTATATTGCATATCTTCACATGTGCATTTATTCTATATTTGTTTAAAATAAATCTTTTTTTTTTGTCTTAAGCATTTTTTTCTTTGCATTATATGACCCATTCTCTAACTTATTTTATTTAAATCTACAAGACTGTCATAGTTACTGCTAAGATGTTGTTGTTGTTGTTGTTGTTGTTGTAGTTATTGTTAATAATAATAATAATAATAATAATAATAATAATAATAATAATAATAATAATTCAACTGATAAGTGCTAGTTCAACATGTAATGCATCAGGGGTTATTTTGTCTTTTAATGAAGAGGTTTTAAGAACGTGTGGTGGAATAGAAGCTATTAATTACATCATTAAATTAAAAAAGTCTATAATGCCTACCTAAAATCTATTTCAATAGATACATATATTAAGATTTTTGCATGAAGACAAGACAGAATAATTAGGCAATAGATGCAATGATATACAATTATTAAACAACTATTACTTGCCATTTTATATTTTAGCATCTCAAATTTAGAAGCACATCATTAATATTGAGAAATAACAAAACCTCCAAGAATGAACTCAAATGATTGAACTCTATTCCATAAATCTGTAAATATTTAATTTAACTCGTTACATTCTAAAAAATAATGAATAAATCAGTCCTATGCAATTAAGCACAGTGGAACATGACGGATTCAAGAACCGAAGATTAACCATAAGCAAAAATTCATTTTTTTTTTTTTTGATATTAGAACATTACATGACCTTGAGCCACATTCATTATTTTATTTTGATACTAGAACATTACATGACCTTGATCCACATCCATTCACTTATTTTATAAATAACTAAAATACAGGCTTATTATAAACCTGTATCAATATATGTATTATATAGGGTATATGAGCACAGACTTTCACATGACCCACCACTCTCCACTCTATCTCATAACACTGATACACTTCAACACATATGTCGAAAAGATAAACAACCACCAATATATGTATTTCATGCTAAAACAGCAATCATCAGTTGGTCCAGATTATCATCTCTACACATATATGCAATAAGTGCTTAGATATATATTAAGATAGCCAATCTTCATACTTTAATGGACGGCTTCAATCTACTCCACACTCCAACTCTTCAACCGTTCATCCAATTGAAAATCTGATGATGGAACGCTCAGAGGCCACCCTGAGGTCGAGGTTTTCGTCACACCCATGTTGACCTAAAGTCAGTCTGACCTCTCGTGTACAGGCAATATTCTGCATTTAAAAATAAAAAAAAACACTTATCATTGTACTTGATATAAATCTTTAAAAAAAATTAATAAAAACATTTATTTTAAAGAATTTAATAATAGAATGTTATTATTGATAGTATACATGGGTGTTATTAGTAGATAATTATGTCTCTAAAATAGAATTAATAATGATACAGAACACAGTATTACATTTAAAAAAAAAAAAAAAAGAATTTTACTGTGGACGGACTCTAAATTTAGAACTAATTTTAAAGACTAAAGATCGGGAAACCTTGATAGTAATCTATTTAAAAAGTAGAATTAGGTACAAAAAAAAATCTCTTTTAAGATCTAAGATTTGGCTAAGTATACTATATCTAAGTTATCTGCCAGCCTTAGATAAATAACAATATTTAGAATTACATTTAAACTTTAATGACCAACTTGTTTTTAAGATAGAGCTCCCAATTCCGTTCTTTCTTTTTTTTTTAAAAAAAAAAGATCGTAATTATCTGTGGTTGTTATCAATCAACCTTAATACAATTCATTCTAGCAACTCAATATTTAGAATTATATCTAAATTTAATGACCGATTTATTTTTATCCTAGCTCTTAATTTCTTTTTTTTTTTTTTTACTTAAATCGTAATTCTATCATTACTGAACTTTGATTTAAACAAAACTCTCTTTTAATGTATGTGTGTGTACATGCGTAAACGCTCAGTATGTACATTTTTTCACTAAATATATAATCCAACTGAAATCGGTTCTTTATTTCCTTGAAATTTCTATATGAGTAAAATATTTCTTTATTTCCTTCAAGCATTTTAAAATTTTTCACATTTTTTTTTAATCCTTAACTTTTTAATTTGCATCATAACATCAAATCTACTTTCCAAGGGAAGACATTCGTTTCACTAGTTAATAAAAAATAATAATAATGTCACATACTGATAAGCCACAAATTATGAAACAATATAAACTACAATGGTATTGTGGATGATATAATAATCATACCAGGCTAAGAGATAATAGCTTTAAGATCTTAAACTAATAAAATGAATGCATAGTATTGATAATCATGGAAAGTTTCAAATGGTAATAATTCTCTCCATACAGTGTGCTATCCAAGGCAAGCCTTAGTAACTAATGGATGCTAAAAAGTTTGTGCATCAAAATCCCTATCTAGTACTTACTCATCCAATAGCCCTAGACTAGTTTCTAGTGTGTAGCCTTCATCAATAAAGAGCCTTGAATCTGAGAGCACTGCATCTGGATCTTGGGATCTAATGCAATGCTATAGCAACCATCTTTTACCTTTTTCGTTAACTATAAAGTTTTAATCCCAAAAAAAATCCACACTAATGTTTTTAAGCCAAGTTCATTCACTTGTATAGTAATACAGATTGGAATCAAATTCAGTATATATATATTTCGGTGTCTTTGATTTTTTTAAAAAATCGTAGTCATGTTTTTTAAAATAACCATAGTGACTACAATTATTAAAAAAAACCAAAGTCACCAAAATATATAGATTCTAAACTGGGTTCAGATCAATATGACTATACAAGTGAATGTGCTTGGATTGAATATTATTAGAGTGTCTTCATTCTGGACTCACAGCTTCATAGTTAACTAAAAAAAATAAAAGGTTGCATTAGATCCAACAATTTAAGTATAATGCAAGGTTTCTCACTGATGAAATCCACAATCTAAAACTATTCTGGGGATATTGAATGATGTAGTCACTAGATATGGATTTTGATGCACAAATCTTCTAGCATTCATTTATAATTATATCATTCACTATGTTTCATTATTATATAAAGAAAATTAATATTTTTAAAAACATAAAAAAAGAATATTGTGAGACATTTTAATTTTTTAATTTTTCAAATGTATTATATATTCTCTCTATATAACACTCTCTTTTTTTTTAACAAAAAAAATTTAAAAAAAATTAAAAATAAAAAAAAAATATATCCTTTGAAATTTAGTCATACTACATAAAATTGATGTAATTATATTTTAGGGTACTCATCTTTCTTCAACATTGCATCTTTTTCTAAAAATCCTTGTCTTCATGTTAGTTCTTTACTAAACACATGATAAATATGGATACTTTTGTTCCAAATTATCCAAGAAAATTAAACTATAGTTTAAATGATATAGCAATCACTATTCGAATAATCTTTATCGTCTATCATATGAAGGCTTTATTCTCCTTTTGGAGATCATCTTATATCTTTTGCATTCGTAGGAGGTTTTAATTCTTATAAACTCTTTTGGAAGTGACTGAGAGTAAAGTCAGTTTTCAATTTTAAGAATACAATGTCTTAAATACCATGCATGCATTTTGCAATTTATTTGTAACATTTCATTTAGGCAAATTCAAATTTGAGGTGATGCCCATTAATCTGCTAATCTTGGGTCATTTTTCTCATAACAAACATAAGCCAAATATTAATAGTTCTGAAATTTTACATCTCTATAGTAAAAATGAGGACAACCCCCTATTCTAGAATCATCTATTTAAAGCTTGAAGAGTCAGTGATTATCAATTGGAAGTATATTTTAAATACTACCTCCAGACTTATATCTGGTTTATGCTGTTGTCAATTAAAACTTGGAATATTAACTCTTATTTCACTACCAAACTAAAAGTAAAAAAAATGACAAAAAACATTACCATTTGGTCCTCAATAATTACTCAAGTTTACAATAGATATCCTAAGAGTTGAGAACTGCTCATGCTGTTTTATTGAGACAACCATAAATAAAAGCTAGCCAGACCAAAATAATATTTAAGTAAATGTAATAAATATAGTAGATATCTTGAATAGTCAATATAATGAAAATTTTAAAAAGAATTTTAATAGAATAACATCCATCCCTGTTGCTGTAATAAATTTAACAAAATTATATCAATTGATACAGAATCCAGCCTCAAAGTCAGAATTCATTCCAGACTGAAACAAAATCATTCATAAATTTATTTGGTACTTATATATTATCTTGTCACCAAGCTTGATAGCTATTGTTTAATTCTACATTTTTAAGAGTTTCCAATAAATATCGAAAATAAAATGATTAATAATAAGTGGTCATATTTAATATTTACTTTTCTTGTTACTATCATTATAAAAGTAAAAGAAATTACACAAAAGTATGACAATTAATTGTAATTAAAATGAATTTAATCATTTGAACTGCAGTAAACAAAATAACAAATGTAATTTCAGAGCTTTCTAATGATGTTCCTTTCTGAATGGATATTTGGGTGTAACAAGTTTTCAGAGTGCATCACCATTGTGACCTTGTTTGCAGGTAAACTGTCATATTGTACACATTTGTTCAGACTTTTCAGAAAGACAGAATCCCATGCATTGGAAATACTCTGCTACATACTCTTTTAATTATTTTTCAAAAATTGTAGTGAAAAAAACAAAGATCTGAACATAAAAGAATGATAGTAATCTTATGCTATATCTAAAAAATTTATAACAATGCTCAAAGCATGTTAGCATTTATACATTATAATATATATATATTAAAAAAATAATTAAACCTTGTGAATAGAATTTATAATAGATTTATTAATATTTTTTATAATATTAACAGGAATTTCTAATCAATTTATTAATATTATTTTAAACTTAACAAATAACACATATTTAGTAAAATAAAATTGGAAATAAAACCATAAACAAATACTTGTATGCCTCTGAAAATGTGTAATTAAAAAAGAAAATGGCTGCCAAATTTGGGTGACAGAATAATATGAAAGTATCATTTATTCCCATCTGGATCAAATATCTGCCTACAAAAAAAAAATCTGAAAATTATTGACAAAAATGGCAAGAGACCATGCAAATGTGAACCCAATAAAATTCAATGAAAAGGCCTATCATGTTATATATATATGAGCTTGATGAATGTAAAAATATCTCTAAAAAAACTTTCATGATTTCTGCAAATAAGATTTTCAAAAAAATGATCACAGCAAAACTTGAGTTTTTTTACTTAACTTTTCTCTCATCTAAAATTAATGAAACTAATAGATAACAGAAATTTGAATTTGATTTTTTTTAAATGGAAAAAGGTCACAGAAGCATATAATATACCTTATACAGTTTTTAAAAATTTAGGAACTAAAAACTAAAACATAATTAGCAAAACAATTCACCAACATTATCCAGATAAAAACTATTTCTAATATTTGGCATGAAAACACAGCAAGTGCAGTTTTATTCCCCAAGATCATTATTATGTGATTCCTACAAAACTTTTTTTTTTAAAAATTAATTTTATCAAGAATTATGCCAAAAGTTGAGAAACATTTATCATTAGAATAGACTGAGAATAGACTAATGGTTGGTATTTAACTCGTTGATTTTTAAAATGTATAATCGAAATGAATAAATGCTATCTTTAATTACTCACATTGAAATATGCTTTCAAATAATTTAAAGACTGCAATATCTTCATTCATGTAATCTCTGCTTATAGTTTCTTTTGGCAAAATGACCTCCTTCTAAAAGTCTATTAATTTTTAAATGCAGTAAAATCATTAATTTACTTGAGAAAATGTTCTCTAATAAAAAAAGACTGATTTTCAATGATAGTCATAGAAATTACAAACCTTTACAGAATAATTTACAACAGAATTCAATTTCACCCATGTTTTTTTTTTTTTTTAATAAATTCATCAATGAGATTCTAAAAGCAGAATGCAGGAAGTTAATGTTTGTTGAGAACAATGCTCATGCAATCCTTCCTCATGCTGCTTAGGATCAACTTTGAACTACTGCCTAACTCATTTCATCCAGCTATCAAAGGTTTGATAAATAATATGTTTTGAAAATCTCCTTGAACAGCTGGCTGGTGCAAATTAAAACTGTGATGCAAATATTTCAAGGACAGCTTTATTAGCACTTTTATAATTCAGAATATGCAATGTCTATAGTACCAATTTAGTACCACTAATGAAAGTACTTATTGATAAGTCTAATATTTTGTCCAATTTTTTACTAAATATCAAATTTTTCACTACATATTTTTGAATTAATACAAAAATATTGAACGTTAGATTTTTGTAAAATAGTATGGTGCAAACATTACAATTCTCAAGAAGATACACCTTGGATGTCAGTTTGAAAAAAGGTTCAACTTACCATTAATTTTGCATGAGATTATGACACTCCACTGTCAATCATTATCTGTATTATGTGACATGAAATCACAAGCAGATGATTTAACCTTCTTGGAGTGAAGACAAAGGCAAAATTCTCAAGAGAACGAGGGGCATATCCTTATCAACTATTACAGACACATCTGGATTTCATCTAATGGAAAGTATCATGCATCAGTAATACAAATCCCATTTTAGCATTTCTTCAAGACATTTACACTACTATTTATTACTGCCAGTGAAAAGGTTATTTT